>OY856412.1:5732500-5947500 GCA_963693085.1 Alisma plantago-aquatica
TCATCAACCAAGGCAAGTACACAAGTGAGCTACTTAAGCACTTTGGGATGGAGAACACCAAGCCGATGGACACACCCATGTCAAAAACTGCCAAACTTGATAAAGATGAAGAAGGTGAGAAGGTATATGAGAAGCTTTATAGAGGTATAATTGTAATTTTACTTTACTTAACTACCTCTAGACCTGATATAATGTTTAGTATTGGCTTCTGTGCTCACTTTCAATAAAATCCCAAGAAATCACATCTTATAGTTGTCAAGAGGATTTTAAGGTACTTAGACAAAAAACCCAAATTTTGGCCTATGGTATCCCAAGTCAAGGGACTTTACTCTTACAGCTTATAGTGATGCGGATTATGCAGGATGCTTGATTGATAGAAAGTGCACAAGTGGTACTTGCTTTCTCCTAGGACCAAGCTTGGTGTCTTGATTCTTTAAGAAATAGAGCACAGTGGCATTATTGACCATCGAGGCTGAATACATTGTTGTCGGGAGTTGTTGTGCCCAGCTCCTATGGATGAAGCAAATGCCCAAGACTTTAACATTCATACTGATGCTTCTCCTACCTATTGTGATAATACTAGTGTATGAACTTGTCGTATAATCCTATCTTGCATAGTAGAGCTAAGCATATAGTGGTTCGCCATCATTTTCTTCGTGATCACATTGCCAAAAAGGATATCTATATCACACATGTGGACATGAAAATCCAGTTGGTGGACATTTTCACTAAACCTCTAGCTAGACAGAAATTTAACTTTATTAGATCTAAACTGCTCATAACTACTTTGAATGAATATGAAATGCTTTCTAGCTAGTTGTCATCTATCCTATATGCTTTGCCTATGTTTTGATCACCATTGATTGCTAATAGTTTCCCTATAGGAAAAAGTACACCTTTCCATCCTCTGTCTTAGACCTCAAGAACCACATACTTTCCCTAGTTTTTAACAGCAATATTCATCTCAAGAAAAATTAGACTGAAATTACAGGAAACACTACAGTGGTTATGTTCTATCTCTTGAAGAAAATCAGAGTCAAATGGTCTCATTATGTCCTTCACCACATGATTTGTTTTGACTCTAGAAAGAACACCCGTGGCACCCACCCTACCCTACCCTACCAAAATTTGTGGTCCTTTTCAAGTTATCACTAGCAAATCTCTTTTTGATGACCTTCACTATAAACCAGCCTGGAAAGGAGTTTGCATCAGTGAGACCACACTTCAGAAGTCTATGCCTATCCCTTCCTCTACCACACCTAAAGCCTCTACCTCAACCTCCACCTGTGCACCTCCACCACCTCAGCCTACCCGACCTTCCTGCACCTCATTCCATGTATCAAATGAAACCGTCATAGGCTACATGATGCATCAATGGGCATATAACCTTCAGGTTCAAGAGCACATGCATCAGGACCTCTATGCCATCATGTCCAACATGAACCTATCCTATGCACACCCTTATCCTACCTACCAGCCCTACCCAGGAGGTGACTATGCATGTTATGCATATGATCACTTTTATCCAGACCCTCCACATGTTGCTTCTGCTGCTACACCCTCTGTTATTGGTGGATCTACCCCTTGAGTGTTGCCTCTACCCACTATCCCTTTAGCCACCTTGATGGTTGGCCTTGGTAGTTCCGCTCCCTCTTTCCCTAAGGAAAATGAGCGCCATGCTCTTGGCGTGTCTTGGGCTAAGTAGAATGCCCGTTGGCCCAGTCGTGGTTTCAATTCCTCTGCCAATGAGGAAATGCAAGATCAGGATCATGAGGAAGTTGTTGTTGCTTATGAGGAGGCTTTTGAGGATGATGATGGTGACGATGCTTCTGATAATGGCTTTGCTGGTGACTCTGGTGATGAAGGTGATGTTGCTTCACCTTTAGACGAAGATGATGACTATGAGCCAGTGAACTCAGATGTTGATGTTGATGATGTTGTTGATGATGTGGACATAGATGACCTAGGTGTTTAGATTTTTTAGTTTTTAGTCAAGATGTTGATCATATATATCTTTCTAGGATATTTTGTACTAAAAACATCTGGGCACATTTATGAGTTGTACTATTTATCATCATGTTTTCATAATTTTGGCTTGTAGTCATTTCTGAGGACATGCTCTCTGAGTTGTAATCTAACCCTTTGTACACTTACTCTTTGATTTACAATATCTCATGAGTTTGTGCCTTGTTTATCATATTTTGATTATGAATTAGATTTCTTGTCTCTCTCATCTCTATTTAGTGTATGCTTTGCTAATGCATGTTGTGGATGTATGTTTGGTTGTGCTTTGAGAAGACCTATTTTTGTGCTCTTCTAACCCCCCTTCATTTTTGATAATGTCAAAAGGGGGTGAGAAGTTAAATGTTTTGAAGCTCAACCATATTGCTTTTATTATCTATGTGATCCTTTTCTTGTTCATTATATGCTTTATCATGTGACTTGCTAAAGGACCATATAGTATATATGTCATATTGCTTTGTGTAGATAGACTAACTATGTAGGAAAGAGTAAGAATAAATTAAGGGGGAGAAATTAACATTGTACAAATAATGAATCCCCTGCAACTCACAAGGCAAAGGTATAACTTCACATATCCTTTTCAATATGATTCAGGAATGGTTTGTCATTTTCAAAAAGGGGGAGAATGTTGACTTGACAGTTCTACATTATCCATATTTTGATTATGACTTAACCATTCCATTCCTATGTATCTAATATGTTTGTTCAAGATTTATTTGAGGCTTTAGGTACATGAAAAGGATCAAATTATACAAGCCCTATCTTGTTCAAGTTCAAATCAAAAGCAATGCAAGTGTGAGTTTTGGGAAATCACTCCAAATGACCTTAGATGGTTTTTGTAGTTACTTGTATTGATGATGTGACTTGTAACTAAGATGAGAAAAAAATCAAGGACACTTAATTCCGAGGTTTTGTCACTCAAAAGTGAACTTAGAAAATTTATCATAGGTCGTTTATCAGTCGAGTTGGAAACTCGACCGATCCTGTGATAGGATTTTCTGAAGATGACCAATCAGTCGAGTCTCACACTCACATAGCTTGACCGAACGATCAACTACGCAAAATTAATTTTGACTCATTGGTCGAGTTTTCCAGAACAAACTCGACTAATAGTTTGAAAATTGGCTTTTTCACTTAGTGGATCGGTTGAGTTACCTTTATTGAAACTCGGCCGAATGTAATGTACAAAATTTAAAAAAAAAGTGATTATAACCCTTGGAGAGTTGTTGTGAGCGAAAATAGATTTTTTGCAAGTTGTAAAATGGATATATTTCACCCTTAAGTGATCCCACACTCAAGGGAACACCCCCATCTATACATAGGACCCCTTGGAGTTCATTTCAAGTTTGCTCGTTCATAATATTTTTAAGTACTTGCTATAGTTGAGTGTGTTACAACTCCTTGAACCCCTTTCTCTCTCTCATTTATTAAGAATTTCATGATTATGAGTGAGTTAGACCAGTTGTAATGGAGCTACCTCCATGTTCTTGTAAAGCTCTCATTCCATTCCATCTTCCCTACCACCTTTCTCAAAGAAGTAAAGGTGAAGCAAGCTACTCCGAGTGAAGGTGAAGTTGTTGTTGTTCTTCTTCAAGGTTGAAGAATACGTGAAGGTCTTATCCAGGTGAAGGAGAAGGGCAAGGCCAAGATTCAAGAAGAGTGGGCAAATTCCTTTAAGGCCAAAGACTTGATGCAAGTGTGGATAAGTCCTTGTTGAAGGGTGAAGACATCTTGATCAAGTGGGTAAGTCCTTATGTAGGTGGAAGACTCTTGTCTTGAATGGGTAAGTCCTTGGATGTATGGTGGTCTCCTTGTATCTCTTATGAGTGAATATAAGTATACATAGATTGCAATGTCCTAGAGGTTGACCTCTCTAGGTAGTGGATTGACTCTCTCCTAGTTTGGAGAGTAGAACCACTCTAAACTGTCTTGTCCAAGTGCATGTTTCAATTTCTCTCATCCTTGCTATGCTTGCTTAGTTAGGACTTCAAATTGATCTTATTCTATTGGTTTTGATTGATATAATTTAAAGGTCTAACTTATCTTGTGAGAATTTTTGAAGCTCTATTCACCCCCCCTCTAGCCCAAGATCCAACATCCTTCACATGGAACCACTAACCTGAGTATGAGGCGCATCAATAGCATCATATATCATAAACACATCTTAGAGTTTTAGGACATCACCCTCACCTAGATGGCAACATAATACATCCAAATGCTTCTTTCTCTAGGGTTAGATCTTTCCATAGGAACTCGAGGGTTCAACATTTTCAAGGCTCCATACACTAGGTGACTCAAGTCATGTACTTAGAAGTAGCATAGATAGGGACTCATCGCCATGTACATCATCGTTCATATTGCCAACATTTCACATTTTTTTAGGTTAGGTATTTTGACCTTCTCTCGTGTTGATTTGACTCATTTCAATAGTTCATCCTTATCCTAAGTCCCATAAGAGTTGTCCTTACTAACCACTTCTCAACGAATAAAAGCTAGGCACATGGAAGCATGCCTACCCACTAGCTAGGTGTAGAATATAAAACTAGCCCCACATACCACACATGGTGCTAGACTTTCTAGTCTTGCATGGTCATACTCATCTCATGTCATGAAAACATACTTGACCCTTCCAAAAACAAAATTTGGTCATCTTGAAGTAAGTTCATATCATCAACATCAACATCAATCATAAATATCAACATCAAAATCACCATCAACATCACCATCACCATCACTATCACTGCCATCATCATCACGATCATCATTGCCATCATCATTAGCAACATCACCACCATCACCACCACCACCAACACATGCCATCATCATAATCATCATCACCACCACCACCACCACCATCATCATCACCATCATCATCACCACCACCACCACCACCACTACCACCACCACCACCATCATCATCATCATCATCATCATCTTCGTCGTCGTCGTCATCGTCATCGTCATCATCATCATCGTCATCAACAAAAACAACAACTTGCATCATCTAGGCTACTTACTAGACTAAACTTTATCACATCTCTAGACAAATCTAGAGACTACAACTATCATCCATACACTATAATACACACTAATGTTACATTTCTTTCTCTTAGGTTTCATGGATACTAAATATTTCTACATAGGGTAAAATTTTTCATATGTACATGCAAACTAATATTTGAAATAGGTTTTCTTCAACAATTAAACATGTGATAGAAAACCATCATACTCAATTGGAACAAAACTAGAACCAAAATGAGTTACCACACTCATTAGGAATTCTAGTACCATGACACTCATCTGAATTCCTCTCATCACACTCATGGATGAGATTACAGACATGCTATAATCTAAAGTATCTTTTACTTATGATTTTTATCTATTTGTGGCCACCATTATACAATAAGTCCTCCTCTGTTGACACTGAAGTGTCCTCTATGGTGCAGCACACCCTCTGTTGGCACAACGTGCCCTCTGTTGACACCGAAGTGTCCTCTATGGTGCAACACACCCTCTATTGGCATAAATGCCCTCTGTGACACCCGCAGTGTCTGGCGCAACACGCCCTCTAAATCGTCTCGGGACTCTCTGGTGAGGACTTATTATATAATGCATTATGTGAATGTTTCAAATTAATTATCTTAAGTATATCTTTACTAAACTTTGAATCTAAACTTATCTAAAACTGCGTACTAAACATGTATTGATTTCTGAATCTAAAATCTGAATATGAATCTGAATCTATATCTGAATCTGAATCTGAATCTAAATCTATATCTAAATGTAAACATGTATCTCAATTACTACATAATTGGGATTGGGTCTACAACCCATATCATGTACCTTTATTCAAAATCTGGCTACTCACACAGTGGGTAGTCTAAGTCTTAATCTAAATCTTTTTATTCTTAAGTTCTAAACTGAATTCATTGCTGGATTTGAACATGTATCTCATTATCGGGGTAAACTTTGTCTTAAAACTCTTATTTAGTCAAATTACTTCACTTATACCAATTATATGATAAATAGCTTAGGAAAAAGGACCTAAAATGCTCATAGAATTACTAGGTATACAAATTATCTTAAGTCAGGTTCATAAACGTATTTTAAGTACAACATATCCAAAACTATGAATTCTGACAAGGTGGTTCAATCCTTCTTGTTAAATATGATGTTACCCTGAACCTTAATATTTGCATAAAAACTTACATATTAAACCTTAAATATCAGGATAGAAATCTCATAAAATATTTTCTTTAAACCTAATCATAACTGAATTTGTCATTATCTTACAATTCCATCATAAACTCATTTTACAATACCTTCTGATCCCAAACGTACTTTTATTAGTACACCATGTCCTTATATTTTTTCAAATTCATATTCTTACATTGTACTTGTATTCTAGATACTATTTATTCTAAGGAATCTAGTTCTTAGATTTCTACATATGCATGAAATCTTAATGGCATGTTTCTACTTGAAATCTTACTACATAACTATGACTATAAATACAAGAAATTCTAATAACATATGTGTACTTACATTCTTAATACAAAGCTATTTGAAATCATCAACTAAGTATGGATACATTACTGGAATATCTTATCTTGAAATCGTATTCATTACTTTCAAACATTTCTAAGAAATCTTATATGAATATGATTCTTCAACTTTCTCATGGACTTGGTCCATGAGTCACAACTATTTTGAGCAACATATCTCTATTTTAGACTTTGGGTATCTAAACTTGCATAAGGATAGAAATATGAGAATAATATTGTTTGCAAATCTTAACATTGAAGTCTTAGAACATTAAATCACATAGATCATGAAACTCTTATCAAGAGACATGTAAACATATTGAACATAAACTATGAGTACTCATGTGCACGGACCACTTACCTCTTACACTGGGGTATCTATGAGGAAGTCCTGATTCCAGTTCCTTAACTTTAATAACATAGATATCATCACATTTTATCATTCCAAGCCCATGTTTCCGCTTTTGATTTCTAAATCTCACACCCCGCTTTCCTAACTATATATACCAACTTCTGGTTCTTAAACATAACTTTATACTCACTATAAAATCTTAGCATTGAAATAAAATAAAACTCATACGATATAATCAATAATATTATCTTTATACTCAAATAAGACATAAGTCGTCTTATGCACTCATATGAACATATAGATCAAAGAAAATCTCAACATAGTCATATATACTAATATTACTTGACTCTATTATGAAATCAAATTAAAAACCATTTAGATAAATAATATCAGACTAATTAGGCATATATATCACTTATTGTTTCAAGGTAATCATTTATTATTCTTTCATAATGGCTACTCATCTAAAACTAAATACTAATATAATAGCACAACAAACTTCATCAAATCTCTAGAAAAGTATTCATATAATGTAGGAATGATCACATATTAAAATATCAAGTCATTTAAAAATCATATCATGGGTGAAATACCCAAAGTACCCTTATTAGGGTTTACATTAAAAATCTCATTAAAACTTCATATACGAAAGATCAAGATCTGAAGTAATGTTAAACATATCAAAATACACATTCAATAAAATTTGTATGAATTTCTAAAGGCGCTTACTATTTTTAACTGGCAAAACATCAAAATCATATAGTTTCAAATACCCAGAATATAATAAATAAAAGACATCAAAATCATACTCTAGATCTATTTTTATAAGATAGTACACTCGAATAGCTTTCCATAGGTACCTTGTTTGTCCCAAACCGAGATCTATAGCTCAAGATATGAATTTTTAACAGTACCTTAGTTTGGATCATCTTCAGCCGTTGATTTGAGATCTGAAGGTCAAAGGAAGCAGCACCCTTTCTCTTATGCTTATCCCTTGGTCACGGATCCAAGACAGGATCCGTCTCCTTCTTTTCCCGTGAACCCATATGGGGGAAAATCCCCTATTCTTCCTGCGCGCGCAGGTGGGTGCCGCCATAGGGTCAGCCTAGGCAACCCCGACCTCGACGATGTGGGATTCGTAGCTTGCTCTCAAGCACCCCTTATCTACATCTGCCCTCTCTGGCTTGGGCACCGTCGTCGACGAGCACAAGTAGGCCTAGATCAAGAACTCAGCCTCTACCGTACTGTAGCCGCCATGCCTCCTCTTCACACGCGCTCTCTCTCTCTCTCTCTCGCTCGCTCTCGGTTTCATGCAAAAAACCCTAAGATCAAACTTGTTAGCCCCTCAAAAGCCAAAATTTGAGGCTTTAATAGCCTCCCATGCCCACGATCATGGGTGAGGGCCCCCTTTCATGGGTGCTCTATTCACACCTGTAAACAGGGGTCGCGGCCTCCAGTCCGCGCGGACTGGGGTCGCCCCCCTTTTTTATTTTCTTTTTCTTCTTCTTTTTGATGAAACTCCAAATTAAAGAAATAATTATTATGTCCACATACTAAATCCATTTGAGTCCAAACTTTGGAATTGATATTTTCTTTTCATTATCTTTCTTTGAGTACGAGATTAGGTCAAAACTAAATAGATAGACACTCCACATCTACTTTTTAAATAAAAACTAAATAAATACTAAATTAATTACCTAGGTCTCTAGATAATTTGAAATCATTCAAAATTTTATTGATATTCTTACATTTTAATTCTACATCTATGAAAAATATCTTGAGCATTTATCATGACCATGAAACACTAAATTCCCAAATTTGCACTCCAAGGACCCATATGTAAGCAATGATGGGCCCAAATGGGCTAAAATTGGACTCTAGGGCACATGGCGCATTCCATAGTCTTACAAAGGGTCTATGAGCTTAATTATATTCCAAATCATGAAGATAAGTCTTAAATCAATATAATTTCTCAATTGAAGATTATGTATGACTGGCATGAGATCAATATCTCTTTAGTTACATAACATGAAGACCTAAGTTAGGTCTAAGGCTCAAGCCATGAACTAGACTCATCATATTAGATATTCATAACATTATTGTTCATTGGAACAATTCATTTATATTCATATACAACCGACTACAATCATACACATTTAAGTCATTATGTGTGTATTGGCTGATTAGATGACTTGTAATACACATTTTGTGAACTTAATTACGTACGTAGCCATGATTATGTTCATTAAATCCCTTGGCATGCCTTTACTAGAAAAACCCACATTAAAGGCTTACTTTAACTATGAAATTGAGGATGTTATAATTATTAATATCAATATTCTTCATTACATGATTTTAATTACATATTGAAGGCCCAAATTGTAATTTTTTTCTCATGTACACTATCTAGGATCTTAAAAAAGTACACTTGAACATTGATCATAAAGACATAAACTCAATAGCCGTCTTTGAACTTAAAACATATGTGAAATAGGTGGGTAAACACACTAGGCATTGACTACAGGGAAGAAAGACACATATAAGATTTGCATAGTTTGAAATGATTGTATAAGTAAACAAACAAGAATAGACAAGTTAAGTACTTAAAAAATGAGAGCCCATGTTTTATGTCAATTTATAGCAATTATAAAAAAATATCATGTATCATAAGGCCTTTGATCAACTTCCCTTCGGAAGGGCTTGTGAGGGTTCTCAACATTAGCTAACCCTATTCTACGTCAATGGACTCAAAATAAATGTCAAGAGTTAACCCTATCTGTAAGGGACCTCAAGGCCATTGCCAAGAGATAACCCTTTTATCAACATGGTCCATATATTGAAGATCCCTAGACTTGTGTCCTTACCCCAAGACTATAGGAAGGTGCACAAGGACTATTTTTTTTTTATAATGATGCACAAGGGCTATATAATGGAAATCTATATTATTTTTGTATGTTATAAAACAACATGACAATATATTAGGTACCATATTACAATACTACATGTCAACATATGAGAAAGTAAACATGCATACATACATGCCAAGTTTGCAAGAAAGAAATCCATATTCATATAATTATTATATCCCATAACATATGTAGGGATTCATAACCTGACTTATCCTTGATCATCTAGACATAATCAACACATAGTTATAAACAAAATTTCTTATATGTAATAGATTCTCATCACTAACCCTAACTAGCTCATTTTAGGGTTTTGGAAACATTAGGTTGAAAGTTTCTTATTTATGTGTTTGATGATCTTTAATTAATTTAGAGGCCATTATGAATGTGTGGTTCAAGTTTCATGTCATTTTGAGGTTTGATGTGTTTGGTTGATGTTCCTAGATTTGAAGCATATAGTTGAAGTTAAGGGTCAAAAGACTCATAATAGAGCAACAACGTAATTATATATCAAGTCAAGATGTTCGATGCTTTAGATAAAAAAGATTAGAACATAAGAAGCATAATCAAAGCTAAGTTGATGTCCCGTGGGTCTAGGTATACTTGTCCAAACTCAGAATCTACATATCAACATACATTCATATCAAACATATACAATTTATATCATTAGGATCCAATATGTGGATTATATGGTACAACTACATTAAGGTGATCATAAGGGAGGATACTTACTTACTTAGAAGGGAAAGACAAGAGATTAAGATCTATATCACAATTGGGCCCCTCAAGTTCTATTGGTTTGTCCCTATATTGTCCACACATTGCCATATTGTACACCTTGTCTCCCACAGAGAAATAGAGGATGATAGTCATAAATATGGAAGTATGTACATTTTCTATATCTAGGAGGCTACCACATCCCCTTTACCCCCCTCACCAAAACTTATACACCTTTTGGACAAGTTAAAGGACATGTCTCCCTTTGAACTTTATATATTTAAACTTAAATATATCAAAAACTAATATTCAAATTATCATATACAAAAATAATTCTATTTATTTATTATTCTGGTAAAATGGTTCTACCTATGGAGGTCTCATTATCTTGTCTATTAATCTTAATTAGGAAGAAACTAAAGGCTATACTCAAAAGTACATGAAGGATACACATATCTATGATGACATTTTCATTTTTGGATGAGCCCCTAATGGCTTTTTAATCAATAATAAGATATTTTGTTCAAACACAACTATGTTTATGTACTCCTCTTTTTTATATCATGAACTTTGATTTTAACATGTATGTTTGACTATATTAATGTGTGTTCCTATCACAGAACCGTTTGTTACCCAAATCCTAACTCCAAATAACTATATAGTCAATGTCGATAGGACCTAGGCATTCGTCCCTAGCATGTTATTGTCGAACTGTGAATTTGGAGGTGTAAATCTTAGTATACATGAATAGATAACAAGGCAAAACAACCAATCATGATCTCATCAATCACTGAGATATATTAAGAAACATTGTTTATTACAAGCTCTCAATTACATATTCAAGTGTACAATTTTCAAGTCTGCTCATATACACTATGGATCTTGCAACAAGTACACCTGACATAGCTCACCAAGCCCATTACTTCTAGCCATATCTGAAACTATAAAATACGTGAAACAAGGGGGTTCAAGCACACGATGTGTTGAGTACATGCCTGAAAGATGCATGTACATAAGCTTTGCATAATTTGAAAAGATTTGTAGGATTAACGAATAAGAATAAACAAGTTGAGTATTTATCAAAGTGAGAGCCCATGTTTTATATAATTTTACTCCAATTATAACAACAACATCATATATCATAAGGTATTTGACTACTTCCCATCGGAAGAGTCTGTAAGGGTGCTCGAGATTAGCTGACCTCTTTATCAACATGGTCCACCCTATCTTGACTACTCAAGTAGGACACCAGCCTCATTCCCTTACACTAAGAATAGAGATAGGAGCATGAAGTTTGTATAATGGAGTTTTTATCTTATGTTTGCAAGTTATAAAACAACGACGAGACAAACATCGAGTACAATACTAGAATACTACATGGCAATATTTGAGCAAGTAAACAAGCATACATATGTATCACCTTTCAAGCAAGAAAGCCATAATAATATAATTATTATAGCTCGTACCTGATTCAGAGATTCATAGACTATCCTTGACCATCTAGAACACAAGCCAAACTTGATTAAGAACAATATTACATGCACGCATTAGATTCTCATCATTAACCCTCAGTAGCTTAATTTTGAGGTTTTGGACAAGTAAGGTTCCATGTTTCTTATTAGTACATTAGATGGTCTTTTATTACTTTGGAGGTCATCATAAGGGTGTGGTTCAAGTTTCATGTCATTTTGAGGTTCCATGCACTTTATATGATCATATCAAGATTCATGTTCCTTATGTACATAACCAGGTCATAAGACTCATAATAGGGCAAGAAGGGCCATGGATCATCAAATCAAGAGGTCCAAGCATAAGAGGTGATTTGGGTCAGAAAGGTATAGATATAGAGAGAATAATCAAATATAGATAGATATACCCAAGGGTCAAGGCATTAGAGTTCAAGATTGGTTTCAACATATTCACATATATTCAATCATAAAAACAATTCACCTATACCATCAAGATTTAACTTGTGACCTAGGTGGGACATCCTCATTCAAGACATCATGAGGGATAGAGTAATCCTTGATTTGTGAGATAGGGTCAAGGATAAGGGGATTCACATAGGCATTAACACACAAGAACCACAAGCAAGTCCTATATGGGAATTTAGATCAAAACGGGGCACATACATCATTATATTATGAATAGGGTTGGCCGTGGACAATTGGGTCACAAAACATCATAAAGTTACTATTTGAAAGATCTAGTATAGATTAATGCATCAAATAGATCCAAGACCCCATATGGCTAGGGTATAACCATTCATTTCCATACATAGGTCACATTCATGCCATAAATTCCATATGAAAATAAACATAGCACAAGGGGATGAGGGAAAAGTTAATTGGGACATGGATAGTAGGAGTTACTGATTTCCAACACATATAAGTATTTAGATGTCATTAGGAATCAAGATTAGTCATCATAAGGGAAAAGTACACCATTAAGGTCCAACCAAGTCACAAGTACATTCAAGACATTAAAGCACAAGAAGGGTGACAATGGTTCTCATAATGCTCAAGACACATATGGGGTACTGAGTTGAGATTAATACATTAGTTGGAGCATCAAAGATCCAATCTTTATCTTAAACATGTACCAAATATGGTAAACATGGTCAAGTAACACATCTTTAGCAAAAAAAGGAGAATTATAAGAAGATTCAAGTTCTAAAATCATATTCATTATGTAGGGCTCGTCAAGCTGATCAATTTGGTATGTAATTTTGCTATATTTGGCCAAGGGTGGAGGGAGTTATGATTTTTAGAAAACTAGCATCAAGGACTTTAGAGAATATCGATATATGGGTCTACCATCATTTTTTGATGGATTTGTGCCATCAGTAGCCGATCCATTGGCTATAGCCATCCTCTCCATGCATCCATGTGTGGTGGGGCACCCTGATCCATGAGGCGGTCGATGATATGGCCGCACCCTGGCTCACACCCGATCGCCCTCAGTGTCGGGTATTCTACAGCCGCCGCCAACCGTGATCGTGTGATCACCAATGTTCTTTCTCCGCCCTTCAGCTTCCCGCTCCCTCTCCCTCGTTCATGTTTCATCTCCCATCTACAATTCCATTTGCTGCTATACTAATCATCAACAGCCACCAGCAAGGCGCCACAGGAAGCATCCCCAAGTTCCCAAAATTGTCTTGATGCATTCCCTTTTTGCCCTAACAAGTCCGTTGGGACAGAAAATAGAGCCAAAGGATGGTTGAAAGAGAAAGTCCCAAACCTAGGTCAAGATGGTGGCTAGGGTTCCTAGAAGTCAAATATGGAGTTTCCAATGGGCTTTAGCGTGAGAGAAATAAGGGGAAAGTGTTGGAAAATACAGGCACATAGTATCGCAGTGAAAAAAAATTATCTATCTATATTCCCCTAACAACAAGATTGTGTCAACTACTATGAAATGGGAAGTATGATTTAATTATTTTAAACCTAGTCCAAGAGCAATTAAAACAACTACAACTTGTTGAAGTTGCAACAATCTTCTAGTTGCTATTGGACAATGTCTGTGTAGGTCTTGGTCTTCACCATAGATAGCGGACATGCCAACTTCTGCAGTGAATTCTACAGTCTCTCCACTGACGACGGAATGGATCACCTACTACATTGGCTCTTATGGTCTCGCGATAGAATGTAGTCTAACGTTGCCCTCCTAGAAGCAACCAAAGAACTCCTTCCTCTAGAGTAGTCCACACAAACCAACTAGAACTCCTATCATCCTGCTAGAATGGACACAGAGGAGTTGTCTTTCCCATTGGCTACTAGTCACCAACTTACTCTCTCACAAAAATGATCCTTAGTTGTTCTTTCCTGTTGCTATCACTCCCTAGTCGGGTAGGACTTTCTTGGGCTCTCTTGGTTACCAAAACCAGAGAGGAAAACAATTGTCAGAGCAACTAATTCTCAATTGTGTGTGTTGGGAAGCCCCCAATATCCCTCTATTTATAGGCGGGGTTAGGGCCAGGGTTCCCAATCTGTTCGGGATTTGTGTGGGAGTGAAAGGGAATGAAAGATCTTGAATTTTCACATCCTACAACATCCAAAATGGTTGTTTATAATGCAAAATGGTCGTATCACATGTGAGATGATTGTCTGGTACATCCAGACGATTGTTTCGCCATATTTATTGATCGCACATGAATTTACCAATTCGAATCCAATTACTACACGACATGATGCCAACACTAATCCTTGATGTTATCGAATTTCCCAATGAACTGAGCAATCTCACATATGCGAGACATTGTCTCACTCACCCAATCAGTCGTCTGGAGAGCCGAGCCGATTGGCTCAACAAAATGAATTGATCGGTTCACACCTCAGTTTAGGCAGAACTTAGCCAATTCAATTTTTGATTAGCCTAGAAATCGAGACAGCTGTGTCAACACCTGAGCCAATCATTTAGCACTCCAAACACCCATTTCACCCAGTGAGTCAATCGGTTGGCAATATAGTCAACTGATCTATTGTGTGAATTGAGTACCTAAACACTTTAGTAGTCAATCCAATTATTATTCAAGATTAATTTCCTCTTCTAGATGAGTTTCTATGTGTGTGACCCTATAGGTCCCATATCACGTTGGCAGTGAACGCCCATAACTAATGACATCACACATAGAGAGTGGTGCCTAGTCATACATCAATATTACCCAAGTGAATGGAAAGTTGGAGAACAACTTCAACCTACAACATGTGTAAGGTGTTGCAGTGATTGTATAATTCCTTTGTCTCTGATATCCGAAGTGAAATTGAGGCATGGGATCATCACCCTTTCAATGTCTAACTCATGTTTCCTGAACCAAGAGTAGGCTGTGTGAGATAATGTGACCGGAATATCATATATCAATTCACGTGTGCATGTGCATGCATATCTGAGTCTTGTTTATCAAGTGTCCATGATATCAAACTCCAGTTGGAGGGACAAATCCCATCTCTATAACTCACAATCAGTCCGCATGTGTCAAAGCTACCCAGTCATCACCTTTATGGCAACCCATATTTTAGGATTACGTTTGATGATGTCAAAGTATACCCAACAACATGTGATGAATGCAGTGATTTCAAGTCTAAGAGTCACAATCACCACCTTCACTATGAGAGTGACTAGGACTACCAATGAAGGTTTGCATGTATCACTCTCAAGGTGGGTTTGTCTGATACATTGTTCCCTAACATGTATCTATGTTCTTGGTTTGATATGCCATATCATGAATAATGAGATTCTATCATCAACCAACCCACACTCTAGTCCTATGCAGTACTAGTGTTTATCTACCTTCCATTTGTAACAACCGACTAGGGACATAATCACAATGTACATACTCTTAGTATATGCATGATCTCATTCTCCAAGTCACATACTTGAAGACATACATCACTGAGTATTGTCATTCTTTACACATTCATAATGTTTCCTCATTATCTCATAACTAAATGAAACAAAATGAATTGGAAGCTTTCCTTTATAAGTATTAATCAAATCCTTTTATGAGATGTGCCATGTCAATCATCACATGATTATCTCTCTGGGCATACCTTACCAACATAATTCCACTTGCACTTAGAGACAATCACCCATGAATCTCATTCTTAGTGATCTGAACTTGTCCACCATGTTTTTACTATGCTAGTGCTAATCCAACAGGTTAGCAACACTTTTGCTATTAGTCAGTATATATAGCATGTTTCTTATCTCTTCGTTGTGATATGAAACTATCGTAATAAGGTATTTGATATTCCTTGCCTAACAAGTAGCTCCATTGTAATCACACTATCAATACTGAGTCATCAATGGTTGGAACATCTATAAGTTCATCACATGAACTTCTAGATCCATATAGTATCACTTTGTGTTCATAACACAAGTACACTGAGCTTCTATTGTAGAATAGTATTAATGGTTGTTCATTTGAAACCCTTCCAACTAACAACATTTTTATTTAAATAAAACATATTTTATTGCGATCTCTTTTGTCATTTTAGAAGCTTGTATTGGTGTAACCCTTTACATCCAACTCTTTCTTTACTGCTATTTGTAACTACTAGCAATCTGTTCTTAAGTACTTCTCAAGTATTAATGGATATCTTTAATGACTTTACAATAACCCTTATTGGAATTTGATATCATCTTGCCATGTCTAATACATACAAGATTATATGGGATAAGTACATTTATAGCATTCATGATAGAACCATTGTTATAGTGTATGACATCTTAATCATGTCATTTCCATTCTTTACAAGAATTGGAACATATGGTTCATTAGAGATCAATCTGGATTCTCTCTCATTGAATCCTTCCTTGTTGAACTCTTTCAACATCTTACTATTGTATGTGCTCAAACTTATATTTGTGAAACAATGAAGAACTATCTCTATAGGTCTTGATCCTTATCTCATATTCACCGAACCCTTCATTGTTGGATGTGTTTTCATGCCATCTCTCAATATTCACAACATTGAGATGTTATTCCTCATCATATGTGACATATATGCTCCCACTAAATCTTTTGTGACCACATATTGCAGCTTTTATCCTGATTCAAGTTAAACCCTTTGACTATTTTATCAAGTCAAAAGATCCATCCTCTGAGACGCTTGTTTCAATGCCAGATTAAACTTTGTAGTTTATAGACTTTATTTGCATTCTTGAAGTTATAAAAACCTTTTAGGTTGTGTCATGTACACATCCTCCGATATATTCCCTTTAAGGAATCCAGTTTTTATCTTGATATGCTAAATCTCTTGGTCTATTTTAACTACAACAACAAGCTTGACAATTGGTAAATGAATTTCTATCATGTTCAACAACTTGAACTGGTTTGAAAAATTTATTCAACCAATTTGTCCTTTTATGTTATCCATGTAGGTCTTTTCACAAGACCATGATGAACCCTTTAGGTATTACCCCTTTAGGTGTCTCTATCAAGGTCCTTCCTTGTTATCTTACATGGACTTCAAAATGGCTTTGAGCCGTTACTCAGATTTTAGTTCTGGATAGCTTCTAGTTGATTAGTTGGCTCAACTTGTCATGATCAACCTATCTTAGTTGTTGGATTCTCAATCCTCAATCTCAAACTTGATTCTACTAGAACTATGCGGTTTTGTGTTACATGATAAAATTGAGATTCCACAACAATTTGTGATTCTCATTAGTTCTCTTTGTACCTCTTTATTGACCTTAAACCTTTCGAGTTCTCCTTTTACTCCCACTGATTCTTTTGGAACTTAGTCATCCTGGTAACAAAATAATTTTGTTATGGGATCAAAGGAAGCATTTAATAGTTATGGTTTGTGGATCAACCCTATAAGAAATTGCTTTCTTTACATAGTTTTCAATCTTTTAGACACATTGGGACATTCCCAAATCATATCATATATGATGTCTTATTAAATCATTCAAATGGTACATGATTTAGTGATAGGTATATATTTATGAGGATATGAGAAGATTAGATTAATTGATAATTATTTCATGACTCATCATGGCATATTTCCTTCATTTTGACACATCATCATGTTTAGATGCATTTGACTTGTGATACATTATCACGGTTCTTTATTTGAAGATTCTCAAGGTATTGATCTAAAAGTATCTCAATGTTTGATCTCATCAAAGCTTCCTAATACTTTCATCAAAGTCATACTTCATTTATAATCTCCTTGAACACTTCACGAGATTTATGTTTCTATTTTACCGATTTCATATCATCATATTGCCAATAAATAAAATGAGTTATAAGCAATTATCTATAGCATTCATTCCATAAGATCTTCATGCATCATATGAATGAGATATGATGGAAGGATTATCTTCCCACTACTCCTAGTGAACAATGTCATGTCATACTATGCATAAATAAGGATTTGCATGTTTCCTTAGCTTCAATAACTGAGGGAATATAGATTAACATGAATATGTATTCTAGACATGCATTTCTTATATGTTCGCCCAAGGTGACAATTGCTAATGATATTATTATTTTTAAAATACCGCAGAGCTTAATTCTTATTCATCTTGTGCTCTAGTACAGGACAAAATGTAGGTAGGTTCACATCAAGTACATTTGTTTTCCATGCTGACCTAATAAAATTAATTGAGTATGAGGTACGAGAAACTAAAGAAATTTTTGCAACCTTGTCAGCTTCCTGGTTCAAGTCTCTAGGAATATACATGACCAAGAGATGATTCAAGGAATCTTTTGAGACATGAAATTTCCTCCAAACTTGTTGGAATTTCAGTGAGAGGCATTGCGTCTGATTCACCAGGTCCATCAAAGAGCTGGAGTCAGAGATGATTATAGAGTTCATCATGTTCCATTCTTTACAGATGGAGGTAGCACTGGGAATGGCTAGCAGCTCAGCATGGAGGGGCGAGGTGGTGTGTAGAGGGACACCTTCGCCATATTGAAGTTTCCTTTGATTATCAATAATATGAATACCTACACCAGCATTCTGAGAGGTATTTTGGAAGGCAACATCAACAAACAAGATAAAGTGCACCATGTCTGGGTGCGTTAAGTTCTTCTTGTTTGGAGGAATGCTGCTTGGAATGGATATTGTGGCTTTGTTAATGGATTTTGATCTCCCTTTCATGAACACAACCTAGACCTGAGAATTAGGAGTCACATGGTCATGGATTTGTTTGTTCCTACTGTTCCATATATGCCAACAAGCAATCAGAGGTAGAGTTGTTGTTTCTCAGTTGTTATGAGGAGGTGAGATGATCCAGTGTATCCACTCATCTTTGGATCCAAGAAAAGAGTTGGAAGGGACATCCAAGATTCTCCAGATGACCATACTGTTAGCACAATCCCTAAGGCAGTGCAGTAGGGTGTCCTCATGGTTATTACAGATAGGACATACTGTGTCCACATCAAGATGTCTTCATTTTTTCTCCACATTAGTCTGCAGAGCATGGTGTTGAAGCAACCATGTGAAGAGTTTTAGGAATTCTGGGGCTTTTAACTTCCAGATGGACTTCCAGTCGCTTGGTGTGTGGTGGGCATCGCTATTTTTTATCCAAGCATATGCTGCCTTGGCTGTGAGGCTACCTAAAATTTTGTGAGGCCAGACCCAACAATCAGGCATTGAATCACCTGTAGGAGGAGGAATGAACCAGATGATATTGTGGGCATCTAGTGGAATGAAGACATTAATGAAAGAGAAATCCCATTTGCCATTATCGAGCCTTAGGGAGCTGATATACATGTCTTTAAGATTAGGTGGGATGAACCAATTCGGATTAAGTCTCGTGACAGATGTGTCGTTGAGCCAGTTGTCCGACCAGGCATTAGTTTCTATTCCAGAGTTCATAGTTTTATAACATTCATCAGTGATAGCCTTCATATTGGATTTGATGAAGCTCTAGATAGAAGAACAAGGTTTGTTGATTACATGATTGCCACTAATATATTTATCTTTCAGTACTCTCACCCAAAGAGCTGGGTGGTTGTTTAGAAAGAGCCACACATTTTTAAAAATGAGGGCATTGTTTTGGTCTCTCACATTCTTTATGCCTAGCCCCGCTTCAGATTTGGGTGTAGTGACCTTCTTCCTGGATACTAGTGAAATCTTCCTCTGTTCTCTTCTGCCGGACCAAATAAAATCCTTTATATGATTGTTTATATCATCACATAGTGAGGGTAAGAGTCTCACAGTTTGCATAGTGTAGGATGGAATTACTTGTAGCATGGCCTTGGCGAGGGTCACTCTACCAATCATAGAGAGGTGTCGGGCTGCCCAGCTAGTCATTCTTTCTCTGATGGTTGTTGATATGTGCTGATGTGTGTTCTTGTTAACTCGCTGATGAAGGATAGGGACATCGGGATATCTACCCAGGTCATTAGTACTCTGAATACCAAGAGTGTCACAAAAGATTCACTTATCTTCTCTTGATGTATTTGCTGAGAAGAAGCATCGGGACTTGTCATTGGAGATGGACTGACCTAAAACCATGCTGAAGTTGTTGAGGACATCCAGAATGGCCCGCACCTACTGTGGGCTGGCTTCTTCCATTAAGAGGATATCATCAATGAAGAACACATGGGTAATAGGTGTTCCATGCCTTTTTAATATGATGGACTTCCATAGTTTGTTGTTAACAACTTCATTAATAGCTTGAGAAAGCCTTTCCATGCAGAGAATAAAAATATATGGGCTAAGGGGGTCACCTTGCCTGACTCCCCTCACTGACTTGAAGGAAGGAAGAGGAATCCCTTCCCAATGAATAGAAGTGTTCCCCAATGATATGATATACACAATAAGAGACACAATAATGGGTGGGATACTTGTTTTGACGAGTGTGTCATGTATGAATTGCTAATTCATATGATCGAATGCTTTATACAAGTCTATCTTGATACTGACCCATTTCTTACCCTCCCTTCTTATACTTCATATAATGTACTACTTCTTACACCAGGAGGATATTATCACGGATCCATCGACCTGGGATGAAGATAGACTGGTTCTCAGAGATCCAAGTTGGGAGATGAGGCTTAATTTTCTCCACTAGGATTTTGGAGATGAGTTTAAAGCATGATATGTTCAGTGAAATGGGTTGTAGTTTTGAACAATGTTGAGGTTGCTTTATTTTTGGGATAAGAATCATGTGAGATTCTATGAACTTGTCATCAACTTTACCTCTGTTGAATGCTTGTTGTACAGTTAGCACTATGGAGGTGTCAACTGTGTGCCATTGTGATTGAATGAACTCAATATATACTCCATCTGGGCTAAGAGCCTTGGACGGAGACATTAGGAAAGTGACCCCTCTGATTTCTTCATAGCCAGGTGTTCTTGCGATGAAGTTTGAAGCTTACATTGATAACGCTATAAAGTTACCAATTTATGTGGAAATATGTGCTGTGTTTGAAGGCCGAGTGTCTCGTTGAGCCATGAGACTATAGAAATGGTTCAGAATAAGGTCTTGTAAAGCTTCCTTGGTTTCTATCTATTCACTAGAGTCATACCTTAATCTGCATATCTTCGTGGAATGTCTACGAGCCTTGACATAGGAATGGTAACATTTAGTGTTGCCATCCCCGCATTTGAGCCATTGAATGTGTGATTTATGTTTCCAGTCTAACTCCTCAATGAGAAGAATCCTGGAGTGTTGTTCTTGCAAGCTAATGAAAAAACGATCATTATTTATATTTGGACAATGAATACCGATTACCTGGCAGTGAGCGATCTTGGAAATTATAGAGTTCTCTGAGTTATGCCTCTTCTTGAGTATATTTTTCTCCCACTTGAGCACCAGTGGTTTGAAGTGGGATAGGGATTCAGTGAAAGGTTTGGAAGTATCCCATTTGGGCATCAAGGACTGATTGAAGGGCAAATCCCATCTCTATCACTCACCGTCAGTCCCCATGTGTCAAAGTTACCCAATCATCACCTTTATGGAAACCTATATTTTAGGATTACGTTTGATGATGTCAAAGTCTACCCAAAAACATGTGATGAGTATAGTGATTTCATGTTTAAGAATTAAAATCACCACCTTGACTATGAGAGATGACTATGACTACCAGTGAATGTTTTCATGTATCACTCTCAAGGTGGGTCTATCTGATACACTATTCCCTAACATGTATCTGTGTGCTTGGTATGATATGACATATCATGACTAATTAGAATATGTCATCAACCAGCCCACACTCCAGTCTTATGTGTTACTGGTGTCTATCTACCTTCCATAGTAACCACCAACTAGGGACATAATAAGAATGCACATACTCTTAGCATACACATGATCTCATTCTCCAAGTCACGTACTTGAAGACATACATCATTGAGTATTGTCATTCTTTAGACATTCATAATGTTTCCTCAATTTCTCATAACTGAATGAAATAGAATGAATTAGAAGCTTGCCTTTATGAGTATTAATTAAATCCATTTATGATATGTGCAAGTGTCAATCATCACATTATTGTCTCTATGGGCATACCTTACCAACAGAAAGATGGGTAAAAAGAAAGGGAAGGTTGAGGTGAGGTGGTTGGGTGTTTTATTTGGGAAAAAAGGAGAGAAACAAGCACCGATTGGAGGGGGCAAATCACAGCAACGCTCCTTGTGCTGGTGGCATTACGGAGCTAGGAGATAACTCCTAGGCCATTGGATCATGATCCAGCATTCCCCGTCATCCCAAAAACGATCAGAGGCACATGGACCACGAGCCTGAAATTTGGCCCAATAAGGATCAAAAGCAAAATAAACCGATTAAATCAAGTATAGGTTGAGCCAAGCTTCCAAATTTCACAACGTTTGCTCAGGATGTCCGATTGAGGTTATTTTTGTGTCATTGGAATCTTAGGTGAGAGCACTACAACATGATATATACTAGGGAGCCAAAAGGTCATAGTGATGAGGTTCAATTTATATTGCATGATGGTGACATGTTAATAATGATACTTAGTTCAAAAGTGCAAATTATGTCACACATTGTGAAATTGATCATTGTAGTGGACAAACTGAAATATCACAACTCTCCTTATGAAACTAACATCAAATTGAGTAATAGGCCACTTGATGAGAGAGAAAAAGAACAAGATAGGAGAGATAAAATGTAGGTTGTCATAGTTCCCCTATTTTTGGGTTAAAAAATGCCCAGACAAATTCAAAGAATGAAAAATGTTTAGTTTGCAAAATAATAACAAACTTGTAACGGATACTATGATGTGGTCTATGTTCATCTAGAGGAATTGTATTTTGTTTGGTCTTAGTGTAAATATACTTGTTAATCATACATGTTGATGCACATCCATTGTTCATCATTTTCTATTTTGATATAGAGGTTTTTTTTATATTATTGTGGAATTGGGATTTCATTTCAAAAATGTCAAGGAAGTTCAATTCAATTATAAAGAAAAGGAATATATGATCAATCATACTTAGAGTTCTTGTAATAATTATCATACATTATTTTCTTCAAACTTTGGATTACACTGACTTGTAAGTGAATAAATCATTCAGTAGAAGGCACAAAAATTACAGTTTTTTTTCAAAGACATGGACTTTCTTTGCTACAACCTTCTCATGAGATATTTCCTAATACATGACTCTAGCCACTCATTCCATCTACAATAATTTTCTTCTAGATGTAATTACGTGTTGTGAGTTTCAAATGAAATCTCAAGTTTAGTCAAAGTAATTATTTCTAGTACTTTGAAGATGGTTTTCTATGTTCATCGTAATGTCTTCATTTATGGATTTCTTAGTCTTTTTGGTGCAAGGGCTTGTAGGATGTTGTGCAGTATAAACAGGATCACATTATGATCTGGAGGGATCCTCAAGCCTTCAAAAGACCACAAGTTAAAAATAGAACAAATTAACTTAGAGTATAACACGATGCTAATAATACTACTGTGTAAATATATTATACCCATGATTAGAATATATTGATGTTGCAAATCCCATTCTCATGGAAATAGGAGCATAAAATTGCATAACCATTCTTGAAAAATATCAAATTAACCAAAAACGACCATAACCATTATGTACACATTCACACTTTCACTTACACGGACCATATTGTGAGCTAGAGTATATGTTTTTGTTCCATCCTCTACAAGTATTTGGCTCATAAATAGGAAAGTCCAAGGGATAACCACATGAAGGAAGATAAAATATGCCTATAAAAAATTACAATAATGGGTAGGGGCATGTTCGTTCATAACCACATCATATTCTCTGACTGGGTGGAAGCATGACAATGCTTTAGCCTTATTCTAGTATTATGTGATGTTTGTCATGCATCCAAAGAGGCATACTGATACATTCCCACTCACTCCATAGGAAACTACAACTCAGCTTCTACAGACCACGATCTTCAATGCCAGTTGTAGTATCCATTTCAGCACTCAACAACTTCTCCTGAAGCACCTACTAATATTCTGAAGTAGAATACTAGACCAGTTCAAAGTAATAAAGAGCCTAAGTGTAGAAATGTAGGTTACATAGAACTATATTGAGAAACTTTCATGAGAGTGAGTGCAACACCAAGAGCACCATCACACCAATGCAATGTTGTTTATTTATGTTTCCTTACATGCATAGTCGTTTTAACTAAGGAAGCGCTTGTAGCTAATTGTACAACTAACATACTCTTTTCAAGATTAATATTTGTTGGGACATGCATTACTGTAATTGAATCATGCATTATATTTATATGACTCTCTAATGGACGTGAGTGCATGAGTAGGCTACAATCTTTGAGTGGCACCAACTTATGTATGAGACTCAATGATCATTTAATGCAACTATATATTTTTATTTCAAGACGAAAATATATGAATGAAAAGAAAGAAACCAACTTTTTACATTGTTCCAGACATTTACGATCTCTCATATATGAACGACAAAAAAGAGCTAGCGTTTCTCAGGAAAGTTATGATCATGCATATATGAAAGAAAAGAAATTTATTAGTTTTTTCACAATATTAAAAATTATGCATGGTTATTAAGGTGAAGGATTATGAAAAGTGTGCATAATATCATCGCAACTATTTTTTTTAGAATATATTATGTTTCGTTATGCTTGCATGCATAATTTCACATATTATGTTGTTTTCTTCTTGTTGGAGATTAGCAAAGCATTTTGTTTGAATGATTGCAAAGGTTGTTATGTAGACCATAATATTGATGTTTGTCACTTGGATCAAAGACGACATTTGCAGGAAAAATAACCAGCCTCTATCATTGTTAGTCTTTACTCTTTTTACAAAACTATGTACTATTTGGTAACTAGTTATACCTTCCTACGTACTTACACCTTACTATAAATAAATATTTCCTTGTGCTAGGTTTTGAATCCACGAGCAGTGACACCAAGAAGAAAACATTAAGGAGCGAACATCATCACAACAAATCAACATACATCTTGTCTTGTTGAGAAAATGCAGCGCAGCACGAGAATTATTCAAAGATATATATATATATATATATATATATATATATATATATATATATATATTAACAAGTGGCATCTTGTGACAATGATTTTTATATATATATATATATATATATATATATATATATATATATATATTCCAATTTTGACATCTATGTCACACCGCTTTTTATATAGTTTTTCCAAATTTAATAAGATGTAGTATTACCTTTAGCGGCGCTCTAAAAAGCAGCATCGTCCCAACATAATACATAATGTAAGAAAACGACAACTCTGGTATGAATCTATAATTTTTCTGGTATTTTTACATACTTGCAAAAGTGAATTTTGTTGTAGTAGAAGCACAGAGAGAAAGGGAACATGTTATACGCAAATTTTAAGGAAATCTTCAAATGGCAGGAATTTGTACATAGACTGTTAGACAAAACATTAACCAACAAAACACCAAAACACACATCAACAAAAATCCATACATAGGAATCTAAGCTAAATAGGGTTCATACAATAGCATGTGAAGACTGTTATTTTAAAAAGAGGAAATACAGTGATGATAGATAATTAATTTGACAATACATATGATGTCTCCAATATAAATGAAAGTGTGTTTTACAACATTAAACCATCACGTAAGTAAATCACGAAGCTTATATTAGGTATATAAAATACATGAGAGAAAAACTAAGACAAGATTGAGATTGTTTGATAATAAGTAGAATGAATTTACTCTTTTATGTAGTTTTGTCTTTGTGTACATGTGTAGTCGTCACACACATATAGTGAGATGTAAATATATATTTATATACATATAAGAAGCGGTTCAAATGGTCAAGTATGATGTCTCCTAACAAAGCGACCCGATTTTGAATCTTAGATGTTGTCTAGTTTACCACTCTCTCGAACATTCTACCTCCATCATGGGAGAGGAGAGAGGATGCCTCTCTTAATCCCAAAAAACATATAAAATATAAAAAAATAAATTATCCAATATACAATTGTACATATAATAATATGTATACAAGGATAACATCAAATATATATTAACAACAATGACATGATGCATATATATTCTAATCAATAGTTATTATAAGATATACTATGGTTTAAGTATAATACACAATTTTATCAACCTTACTTATGGTTGTTAAAACATAACCGTATAATAATTATAAAATTATAATTCATTTTGTAAATTCTAGTCTTTAACCGATTTTTATGGAGAGTTAGGTTATTTTTTGTGGAGACAATGCACATTCAGTTTTGTTGCAATGGTTATTTATGATCGGGAGAATTCAGTAATTAAACACAAAACTATCAAACATAGTTCTATGCTTTAATTTCTCTTGAGTACCAAATTATTTGTAAGTGGCTAGACTGCAAAAATCTATATTTAGATTCATGTTTTGAGACAAGTTGTTAAAATTTGTTAGGACAATGAAAAAAGGTAAAATTTTGATTATAATGTTATATTTATTCATAAATAAAAAAATTTAGTTGTTAAGGAATCATATGTCAACAGGACCCAAAAATTATATTTTATAGATAGATATGTTTATATTTTGGTTAAACATAATATTATGTAAGGATATGTATTATTGTTGTTGACATGCCATATATAGTATCAGTTATGGCTTTTAAAATGTATTTAACCTTAATAACATATTCTAGTGTATATTCATGTCGTGATTCAACTATAAGTTATCAAGAAAAAAATATATAGTAAAAGTGAAATGTATCAAATTGTTTGATTAAATGTGTGTATTATATTGCCAATGCATATATTATTTCTATAATGTATTTTATTGTTTTTAGTACATTGTTTATGCTACTTATAAATTTTGAATATCGTAAATTTCTTATAATTGATTAAGATTTTTTGTACTATATATTTTTAGCATTATATCTATCAATATACACACTGATATATAGATATATCAATACTATGTACCATTATATTTTATTGATGTTTATTTCATTTTTATGTTGTATTTATAATGGTTGTTAAGAAATTTAGGAATGATTTAAATGTAATATATAATGAAAAAAGAGTAACATGGTAGCATAGAAAAAGAAATGAGAGCAATGCGATCCAGACTGTAATGAACTGATCCTACAAAGGCAATGTGTTTGGAGAAGGGACACATTTTTCTTACAGACAGACATTCAACCCAAGCGGGATATATCTCTCAAAAAGTGATATTTTAAGTTACTTCTTAGAATGTGCCAATTCGGATACTATAATAGATAAAAATATAATTTTAAGCTTTAATTTAATTTAACATTTTGATATAATTTCTCAGGAACGTGTCAACTACAATCAATATCCTTTGTTCGGAATGAAAACAATAGGGAATAATAATTCATAATGGATTAACTCTATGGAGTGCACAAGTAAATTATCACACCCCCCCAACCCCACCCCCCCCCCCAAATGGATTAACTCTATGGAGTGCACAAGTAAATTATCACCCCCCCCCCCCACACCAACACACACACACACACCAAACAACAACAACAACAAAATTGTCCACATATCGGATTACACATCACGTCTTTTAGACATTACTTCCATAAAGATAATCATTTTCCTCTCTGGTGTCACATTCGGGTGATCGTTCATTAAAGTCATCATCTCCACCGCGAAGCCAAATTCAGCGTCGGTCAAGGTATCATCCTGAAACAACTCTTCAACATATGATGCGGAACAATTGGGCCAGTACGCTGGTGGTTGTTTTGGGGTGGAGCGAATGAAACTGTAGTGGCCGTCTCAAAACTTGGAGCAGTAGGTGCCGTCTCATAGCATATGGTATCTAGTGCTTTGGAGTTAGAGAGCGTATGCTCAGAAGGTAAAGATTTCACCTCCTCGAAGGATGCAGCAGAGGATTCTGTACATGATGCGTCTATTCAAGGAAGAAATTAATTTTGAGTAATTGTAATTTTTGTACTATAGGCTATGAACACCATTACAAATTATGCAACTTCTTTATGTGATACGTGTTTAAGAGTTTGGTTTTATCATCTTATTTGATGTCCTACATTTATATTAACAAACATTAAGAGACAATAGTTCGTGACAACTGAACAATTTTCATGTAATTAGGGGATCTCAAATACTTTTTTAATCCTCAACTATTACATAATTGAAAGGAGGTCTCTAAAATAAAGAATAAAAAACAGACGTGAATCAAATATTGAGTAAAAAGGATTTAGTTTATGGGGAAAATGTTGTTTAGCAATTTGATTCTATCCATATATCACATTATACTTGTCTTCCCATATATTTAATATAAATAATTCGATAGTTCTAACATCTTTGAAGAGTGTCGATAAGAGGGATCGGCATTACCTCTGTTCATCTTGTATAATAACGTCTCGAGCAGAAAGTCACGGGAACGCCTTTCAATGTGATGATGAGTTTTCAATTTTCCTCTCACGACCACGGTGGTTTTTGTTGGCCGTTAAATGACTTCAATTATTCAACAGTCCATCACGTTTGCGAACTGTTTAGAACTTTAGGCACGCTCCTTGTTAACACCAATATCATATTCTCAATAAAAATGGAATTTCTTTTTTTCCTTTCAGGAAAGCTAGGATAAATTAGATTTTCTGTTACTACAAGCGGTAAGTAATTAACTAATTTCCTTACATTTAGACTTTAGAATCACACCGCCTATTACACATGACAAACTCGTTCAAAATGATATTTTTTCCGTCCAAACTGAAATGCTTGTGACGTTTTATTAATGAGGTAAATTGATCGTTAGAGATCCTATTTGGTAGGGTGTATTACAGTGACAACGTGTGAATTTGACGTATAATTTTATATTGCAATTTCACGAAATTACAACTAGTGCAGTCCCGCATGGGTGAACAAACATCCGAGTTGAGGTACTCCTCTAAATGAGATCATCTTAAACAAGAAACGTCTTCATCCATTAAGAAAATAACATTCTTCAATTTATGCCAATTATTAGCATTTTTTAGATAACCATTTTCCCATTCTTTTTATAAATTAGATTTAAGAGGATAAGCATAGCAACTCTTCTTGTTCCATGAAACAAACGAGCACTTTTTTTTTCTTTAATGACCCAAATTGATGGAGATGTCAGTTTATGAGAAGAATCTTTTCTTCCCTGTTTCAGTTTTGACCATATGTATATAAATGTAAACTGTTACAAAAAAATGTGAGTTATTTCAAAGGATTGCTTAGTATTTAAAGAGTCTTACAATGAGATTGTAAAAAATATAAAATATCAGATTTTCCTTAACTTCTTCTACCTTTCATCTCACCCTTTTTTCCATTTCCAATCCTAATTTCTATTTGTATTTTAGTATACTATATCCTCTCATTGTCAACAAAGTTCCATTACACTCTCCTTTATGGAACACACATTGATTGCATCATATTTACTTTTTGCCTCTCTTTGTTCTCTCCTTGTCTTTTACTCTCTTTGTAAATTTACAATGACAATAATTCTTTTTTTCTCATTTTCTCTCCAATCATTAATTGTTTAAGTGATATAATTAGTGATTTTCTATTATAATAATAATATTGAAATGCCAAATTTTTCATAACTCTCTCTCTTCTTAATTTTTCATCATTTTAATCATAATTTCTATATACCATTTTAAATATTATTCTCTCATTGGTAAGTATTTCGAAACTACATGATGACAGCTAAAACTCACAAAGATACATTTAGAGAAGCGTGGGCAACAAATTAGACTACCAACCCCTTATAGATTATAAAATGTTCCTCATTACATTTTTTTAATAGCACATCCCTTAATTACATCATATTCACTTCTCATCTCTTCTTTTGTCTTTTTTCATATACTGTCCTTTTCTATGTATAGATATAATAACACATTCTCTGTCTTTCTCCAAAAAAATAAATTTATGCAACAATAATTAGTGATTTCCCCTTATGATAATTATCTTATTAGAAATAAAATGTCATTAACTATGTCCCTTAAAGCTACACTTATTATAATGCCCCTTTAACTTCTCCCTCTCCTTTATTATTTTATCTATAGAAATTTATTCATTGATAATAATCAAGTTTTATATAAAGAAAAGGGACTCTATCCCTAAGGGATAGAAAATTTCTCATACCTAAATCTTATTTTGCACATTTTTAATTTTTTTTTGGCATGAACCAACTATGTGGATACAAAGTATACTAGGTAGATGAGTTGTATTTTAAAAATCATTCCGATCAGATATTTGTAGCACCTTCATCTTATACTTTTACGATCATACAAATTGATGATAACTCTGGAAATCAGTAGTAACCATTGAAATGTTCTGATTTATACATATTAATCATAACAACTCCAAAATAAATAAAAAAACATGATTTCTTGATCAGGAGAACCTAATAAGTTCTTTGGTGATATTTTCAAAATCTAAATATGAGTTTTAATAAAAAATTCTGAAATTAGGGTTTCTATACATTAATGTGCACTATGTATTCTAATACATGTTAATACATTGAAAATAGGCAAAGTGGAACTTGGACTCAATTAAAGTGGTGAAAGTTAGTAATTGACATCAGTAAGAGAGGCATGTGCATTCCTTACGCCCTATGTTGGAATAATTGTAGCCAAATCCAATATTTCCCTAATGATGCTTAATTGAACCCTAAATCTTCTATTCTTGACTACTAATGTTGTTCATGCCTCAAATCAGATTATAATTTCTTCTTGTTTGGGTCTTATACCCCACTTCCATGCTTATTGAATATTACGACTAATCTTTTCATGACTACTTTTCTAGCATGTAGATTTATGTTCTATTTAATTTAAAGTAGTGAAACTTATGTACAACCACCCATAGAGGGCATGTATTTAATCACCCTAGGGAATGTTTTTATTCTCCCCTATATAATTGTGTAGGTGACTAGGAATGCCTTATTCTCCCATCACCTATAGGTTAGAGGTCTGATAGGTGCCTGAACCCTACTTAGTTAGGTAGAAATAATTATCCTACATGCAAATCATTTTTAATATAATTGTTAATGGCAAATTTCTTTTGAATATAACCCTATACTCTTGTTATCTTCATCTTATGATGAACCCTAGCCTGTTCTTATTTGTTTTACTTATCTTCTTATCCTAGACTAGTTTTGTGACACATACCTTGTTTTCTTTCCCCTTTTGTTGGGTGCTTTTCCAACCACCCAGGTGCTGGAGCTGAGCAATGAGAAGGACAAGTTTGAAGGAAGTCATCTCAGGAGTAGATCTCAAGCTATCTGAAAGGATGTCTAGGTTTCTATAGCTAGATCCTTTTTTCTTATATTTTTATTTTGGGAATAATCATGTAATGAACAATGAAAGCCATGTAATAGGCTTAGTACTTTTATTTCCGCTGCTATTGAGATTTTATAATGTATCTGGTGCATGCTTATTTACTTGGAATATTATACAACATCCCTCAATATCTTTTGTCTTGCTAAAACGATGGATATTTTGTACTTCCATTAAATTACCTCTTTACATGATGATGGTGGGGTGAGTATAAATAGACTAGGTGATGTGCATGACTTTTAATTATTCGACAACTATTCGAACTGTGGAAAAAATCAAAGGTCAGGCAGGTAATATGACCTTCCTTGTTGAGGCTATATCCATGGATATAGAAGAAATATAAAGAAAGAAATGAAAACATATATAACGGTGAATGGAAAAATATGCTTACCAAAAAAACCATTCATGTATACATAGTATTAATATAACAAAAAAAAAGATTTAAATAACTATAAACGTTGATGGGGAAACATAGGGGGAGAGGGGGATGAGGGGGACATGGCGGCTGCGTCGCTGGGGAAATGGATCCCGAGGGAGGCTTTGCCAGTAGGATCCAGGGAGATCGTGTGACTACAGAGACAGAGAAGAGGCAGACAGCGAACCTCTCTATACTGGAACTTGGCTTCGAGTTCCATGTTGCGGTAATGAGGGGGACGGGAGGCTCGGTCCAAGGTGACTAGACTGACCGGATTGCTACTAAGGAATCATCAAAAAGGACCCAGTTGATTACAGAGAAGGAGAAGGCGATCGAGGACACAGATTCATGGGCGGGAGGTGACACATCACTTCATACATCCTTTAGCGTGGTCGTCTCAGGACACAACGACTCCCACAATCAAAGCAGATTCGTGGACAAACTATTCGAGGATTGGCTGCCAGAGGAGGCAGTAACCCTGGAGAGGGAGGAGGGAGTTCCATCTCTTTCAATTTGTACAGAAGTAGAAGACATACTAGCTAAGCCGTGGAGATATGTGGTGGTCGTGAGGCTGCTGGGGGCCGACATAGCGTATATGACCCTGAGAGACAAACTAAAAGCTCTCTGGCGAGTCATGGGAAGATTTAACATGTATGAGCTCGATCTGGGGCACTTTGTGGTGAAACTATCATGCAAACAAGATTATGAAGCAGCGCTCACCGGCGGTCCATGGAAGATTTTCGGGCAGAATTTGTTGGTATCGGACTGGTTTCCTACTTTCAAACTGAAGGTAGAAGCACCTACATTGATTGTTACTTTGGTAGGAATCCTAAACTTGCCTCTCCATCTGTACGTTCCCACTATCTTCGACTTCATTGGCATGGAACTGGGCAAGTTGATTAAGGTTGATATACACACATCAAACCGCTCTCACAGCAAGTTCGCGAGACTTTCTCTAGAAATCGACACAACGAGGTCATTCATCTCATCCATCCTTATCAATGGGGTGGAGTACGATATTGATTATGAGGGTTTCCCTTGGGTGTGTGCAAAATGTGAGAGGAAGGCCATGTATCAAAGGACTACAAATATGAGGACACAGTGGAGCAGGAGCAGAGAACTGAAGAAGAAGAAGAACAGCAAAATAATAAAGGATCGGCAGAGCATACGTAGGAAGCTCAAAATTGGCAAATATAGAAGAAAAAGGGAGGAAGGAAACTGAGGACAACCCAGTCGGACAATACAGGAACAACCAATTCTGAAGGCGCAAACCGCTTTGCTACGTTGGGCGATGAAGACTATATAGAATCATACCTGAAGGAGAACAACATAGAACCCATGGCTGGAAGTAGCCAAAGCACTAGACGCAACACCAAAATATGAAGGAAAAAAAAGCTGATCCAAAGGGAGACAACGCCATGCTAGTGGATAAATTAGGCAATCACACAGTAGTCTACCCAAATGTGGATGAAGTAATAGAAGTAGTATCTATCTAGGCTAATGCAGAGAAAGATATATCGCACATAAACAAGCATTTAATCCAATATTTTGTAGTAAATGAGAGCAAGGCAGCCAATATGGATGTCACACCAAAGCAATCAGAAGGTAGGAAAATTAAAGGGAGAGGCACAAGGATGAAGAGGTGTGGCAGGCGAAGCCCGATGCTGGCAAATAAAGCCTTATAGGAGGAGATTAAGGTTTTTTAGAGTCTAGAAGTGACCTCTGAAGTGGATCTAGGTTCAACCACACAAAAGCAGACCTGTACAACCTGAGATATGGTTACATATCTATTCAAGAGGATCAAATTGCAACTAATGCAGCTTAAGGTCTATATTAGACTATACAGATTGTTTATTTAGTCTTTTATGCCTTTCTTGCCACTGAAGACTCAACTGGAACGTGAATCCATCCAAGTTCAAAGGAGATTTGTTAATTATCACCCTAAAACAAACTCTATCTCTGATATTTCTGAGAGGTTGATATACCAAAAGTCTATCATTAGATTAGAAGATAATAATATTTGTAATGGTACTGATAATACCATGTTTTATTGCCTCCGCCTTAGCTTGTTCTGTGTAAGTAATTTTGGATGAAATAGTTGAAGGATAGTCCATTTTCAAAAAAAAAAATATATATATATATATATAACAAAAAAAATCTTTGGGCATGTAAATGTAGAAAAACATGTCCTCAGAAACGATGTCAAAAATCTGATCATGCCTCAAAAGTCACTCAAAAGTAATAGAATTGTTGCCTTGATATAAAGGATCGAACTTTAGGTTTATACTTGTCTTCAAGAGACATTTGCAACTTAATAAAAGTTTATTGTAGTAATTAGGGTCTAACATGGTGACATGGGGACATTTAGTTGCCTAAGAATTGGTTCTTACTTAATTAACAAATATGAGTAGATATAAGCGTAGAACCCAAAAAGTCAAACTAAACTAAACAAAGAAAAAAAATAGTCAAATCCTACTAATTGGGAGAAGAAGTTCTTGGTTGTATAACTAAAAACTAGGTGGTGTATGCACATCATTCTTGGGAGTAGGCAATCCTTCAACACCCTAGCAAGCAACTAGCATCCTAACCTAGCATGTTTGTGGTAGTTACTCTTGTGGGGGTCATCCCACTCTCTCTCGCAAAGTGTGACTAAATCCCATCCACAGACCAATAACTTTTTCAAGGGTCATGGACGAACAACCCTAAATGTCAACGAGTACCTCTCGGGTCCATAACAAATTGGATTGATAGGAGGGGTAGAGGATTGATGAAGGATCCAAACCACAATGAAATCTGCCCAATTTGGATGAAATATGGTCAATTTTGTAGCACGGAGTTAGATCTCTCTGAACTCAGCTTCTTGGTGGATCCTACCTCAGACCTCTTCCTCTGAAATTTCAATCCAAATTACCTTCTCTACCTATTTTAACCACTTATCTTTCAAGGTTTGCAAAAATGGAAGTTCAAGTAGGAAAGAGATCAACCAAACCAACAATCATAATTAAATGGAAAAGATAGAACACAAACATCCTAGACCTAAATATTAACTACTTTCTTAGAATCAAATTACAATAACATGACAAAAAATATGATAGATACACTAAAGGAAATTAGCTAGCGTTGGAGAATCATAGTTGACGCTGAACAAATATTAAAATACATTTTTTGTACATAAACAAAGGATACCAATAGAAGAAAATAAGTAGAGGAAGAGATTATCCCATAGAGGACAGGTGTCTCTTGCTTCCTAGACTCCATATGGCTTATATCTCATCCTTTTCTTGTCCCCTTTGGTCTGCTAGACTCCTTGACCTCCTTTCTCCTCAATTCCAACCTAAATAGAAGATGGTGTGGACGGATACATTTGGAATTTGATGAAAGTGAGTGGAAGTTGGAGATAGTTGATTGAAGAAGGTGAAGGTTGATGGAATTGGGTTCTAAATAATGAATGGATGTAGGGTGAGACCCTCAGCCTTCTTAGACCTTGTAACTTCAAGACAGTGGTCTAGGGACAAAAAATGTGGAAATCTTTGCTTGGTCACAAAGAAAGAGTATTAATAGTGGTGGGTGGAATGTATGCATGTGGGGACATGATTGGGTTGGTTTTATGCCATTGTTTTGATGAGTTTCTTCTTCCATCAGTTGTAATCATCGAGATAGACATCATAGACAACCATTAAAATGGGCCATCGGGGATGACCATTGGAAGTGTCCATCGGTTAGTGGCCATCGGGATGGCCCTTTAGCTTTCCTCTGATGAAGAAGGATCGACGGATGATGACTGCAAAATGTGATCTACTTTATCAATCTGAACATGATTTTACCCCATTAGAAGGTGGTTGATGATGTGTTCCTTCTATGAGAGTGTTGGAATTGAAGGCAACCATCGTTTGATGGTCCATTGATCGACTTTCATTAGCCTTCCTTTGAAAACGAGGTCAATGGGGGTGTTGAGGCATTCTGATGTGAAATGGATAAACCCAAATTGATTTTTAGGAAATCGGGTTACATTGTCATGCTAGATTGGTAGAATCAATGATTATTTGGTTTGATTCCTAAAAGTCCAAAAATTTACTAATTGAAGAACTATATCTTTTAAAAAGAGATACATTAATAAAAGCTAAATATATAGAGTTTATTAGGGAAAGTTAAGGATATTATTACACAAAAAATAGCTAATTACTGAGTGTTAACACCAAACTTTGGATGTTATCATTCTTCCTAGTTAACGGGCCACTTTGTGATTTTATGGGAGATGCCAACTCATCACATAACTTCTTAAGACCGACAGATAATGTATGCTAACAAGAAAAGGTCTGATGTTAACTTCCTAGTGGGTAACTATGCATTTCTGAAGATCAAGCCTATATGTTATATTGCTATATCTAAAGTTAAAGGCAAGTTGAGTCCCTGCTATGTTGGACCATTTGAAATCTTAGATAAGGTTGGAGATTGCATACCGCTTCGCTTTACCTCCTTCCTATGATAAGATTCATAATGTGTTCCATGTATCTGTGCCGAAGAAGTATGTGAAGGACTCTTCTCATGTGCTTACTATTGAGCCTTTGGAGATACATGAGAATCTTACCATGAAGAGATACCTATGAAGATTCTTGATCCCAAGTAAAGTAGCTGAAGAATAAAGAGATTGAGTTGGTAAAAGTTTTTTGGAAATAATATGGTCCGGAAGAAACCACTAGGGAGTTTAGAGATGAAATGTTACATACTTACCCTTCTCTTTTTACTTGAGATTTTGAGGATGAAATCCTTTTAAAGGGGTGGAGTTATATAACATAATGAATCTTAAATGTAATATCCATGTAAACCTTTTCTCTAAGTTTCCCTTTCATTTTTGTCCTTTATGACGTTCATGTTTAATTAGTGGAATTTATAGTGGTTTAGTGAACATTTATTCACTAATTATATCAATATAAGTGTTTATGCACAAATACCTCAATGAAAGCTTATTTAAGGATCTAAAATGCAAAATTACCACTTTTGTAGAACAATGGTATATTAATTTATGCTAAAAGTGCAAGGCCCTAAAGCTTGATTAAATGTATTAAACAAGCTTAATTACCATAATAAAGTGCTTTAATACTTAATATAACTTCTTAATGTGATTTGAAAACATAAAATGAGCCTAAGTTTCAAATGTGGTTCGATTTGGATGTTGTTTGTGCAAGTTATGTAATTTTAGGTACATTTTGGACTTTTATGCAATTTACCCAATTGGGAGGTTTTCTTTGCAAATTATCACCTGAATTTTAATCCTTCTATATTCCCTTACCATTCTCTAGATTTTAAACCATGGGCAGCCGGTTGTACCTTGGTTTGAAGGTGTTTCTCTCAAAGGGCATTATAGGGATTACCCTCTTTACAAATGAGCTTATCTTTAAAAGTTATCAACCAATGGGCTTATTTCTTTGTTTGGAGGATTATGGGGATGGCCTAGAAGCCTACATGGGATTTTAGGACCAACCTTGGATATACAAGAAGTCTCTATGAGTTGTCCTCTTTCATGGCCATGAAGCCTTAGCCTAAGGACATATGAAAAGTCCCATAGACACCTCATGCTTGCCCCCTTATTTATAAAGCCATGCCTACCCCTTTCCACCTCCCAATCCAAGATTTAATCCTATATTTCTCTTTCCTATAGATTAAATAATCATTCCTTCTATGTTTGGCCATGAAGTTACTATCCCAAGGTAAAAGAGGGTGCCTACCTTGGTGAAGAAGGCTCCTAGAGTTCCAAATTTCTCTATTTATGATTTCTTAAGCTCCTCCTAGGTGATTTTGACCAAAACTAGTAAGTATCCTCCTTTCCTTCCCTATTTTTATGCTGTTAGTATTCCTCCCACCTTCTTTTAGGTCAGAACCATGACCTTCCATGGTAAAACTCCACCTAGAGCCCTAAAACATCTCATCTCCATGCTCTTTTGCTAGGGTTTGCACCTCTAAAGTGGAGAAGGTGATCTTTGCCCAAGAAAGGAGCTTGTCTTGGATCAACCAGACCTTCTAATCTCAGGATCATTTCTGTTTGGACCTTCTTACCTTCCTAGAGGCAAGTTTTTCTAACCCCCTTATCATATATTTTTTACTACATGCTTAAAACTCATGCTTCTATGTTTTAAATCGATGATCTCCATCTCTTTTTACCATGTTCTTCTAGGGTTTTGATTTCTTGTTATTTTACCTTATCTAGAAGCTCTAGTTTGGTTATCTATGCAACTTAAAACTAGATCTTGGGTCAAATGGTATTTTCTCCCTCTCCCTCTCTCTTCAATTATCTCGATCGGTTTGATGATGTGGCAATTTCCTATTTGTGAGTATTGAAAAATTCATAACTTCTAATCCGTTTATCCAAATTTGACAAATAAATATGTTTTGGAATTGGAAAATTAATATGTATCTAATAAAAATATTTTCTATTTCTGATTTCATGTTTGAAGAAGGGTGGTTTTTGAAAAATGAATTTGATGCATAAAATCCATAAAAATTACAACTTAATCATCATAACTCCTAAATTAACATAAAAATATGTTTTCTTCATCAGGAGAACCTAATAAGTTCATTTGTGATATTCTCAAAATATAAATCTGAGTTTTGCTAAAAAGTTCTCAAATTAGGTTTCTATACATTAATGTGTACTATGTACTCTAATATAAGTTGATACATTGAAAATAGGCAAAGTGGAACTTGGACACAATTAAAGTGGTGAAAGTTAGAAATTGGTATCAATAAGAGAGGTATGTGCATTCTTTATACCCTATGTTGGGATAATTGCAGCCAAAGCCTATATTTTCCTAATGAGGCTTTAATGAACCCTAAATCTTCTATTCTTGAATCCTAATGTTGTTCATGCCTCAAATCAGATTATAATTTCTTCTTGTTTGGGTCTTATACCCCACTACCATGCTTATTGAATATAATGACTACACTTGCCATGACTACTTTTCTAGCATGTATATTTATGTTCTATTTAATTTAAAGTAGCAGTACTTATGAACAAGCACCCACATAGGGCATGTATTTAATCGCCCAGGGGAATGTTTTTATTTTCCCCTATATAATTGTGTAGGTGACTGAGAATGTCTTATTCTCCCCTCACCTATAGGTTAGAGGTCGGGTAGGTGCATCAACCCTACTTAGTTAGGTACACATAATTATCTTACATGCAAATCCTTTTTAATATAATTGTTAATGGCAAGTTTCTTTTGAATATAACCTCATACTCTTGTTATCTTCATCTTATGATGAACCCTAGCCTGTTCTTATTTGCTTTACTTATCTTGTTATCGTAGACTAATTTTGTGACACATACCTTGTTTTCTTTCCCCTTTTGCTGGGTGCTTTCCCAACCACCCAGGTGCTAGTGTTGAGCAAGGAGAAGGACAAGTTTGAAGGAAGTCATCTCAGGAGTAGATATCAAGCTATCTGAAAGGATGTCTAGGTTGCTATAGCTAGATCATTTTCTCTTATCTTTTTCTTTTGGGAACAATCATGTAATGTATAACGAAAGCCATGTAATAGGATTAGTACTTTTATTTCTTCAGTTGTTGACATTTTATAATGTATCTGGTGCATGCTTATTTACTTGGAATATTATACATGCATCCTTCAATATCTTTTGTCTTTCTAAAAGATGGATGTTTTGTACTTCCTATAAATTTTAGTAAGGAGGTGATCTCACCTCTTTACATTATCAGTGAGAAATTCGTCTTCTATTTTGTTGAATAATTTTGTCTTAATAAGTTTTATCACATAGAATGCACGTTTTGTTGTGGCTATGGAGACTAGAAGAGTCAAACTCAAAAGGATCAATCTATCAAGCAATATGTAGCAATCTGTGAATTTTATTCTTTTCAGTTTTTACTAGAGTACAACATAAACATGAAATAGTCAAAAGGTTCATGAAATCTAGATTGATAGGAGCTTGTTCTATGAAATGACAAAGTTGATATCCCAAATCAAAGTATTCTTGATCATTGAAATCATATTAATAATACTTTAGAAAAGGACAAACTTTCAATAGTTATATCTTGTAAGTTATTCTAATACAATGCAAAGTTAATATAACAAATTTTCAACGATTATAGGGAAAAATAAGCAAGTTATATAAAACTACACATATGATAAAATAAATAAAATCAATGACAAGATGACTAACAAGATATTTTTGTCACTCTGTGATACATCGACGGTGAATAATGAAAAAAATCAGCCAAGAATTAGACATAAGAATCGACTTTATTTCTCTTTGATCTATGTTGTTGTGCACACCTATGTGTGTTCGAAAAAGGTAAAGGCAATCCATTTTCAAAGATTGTTCTGACACTTAAACAATATTGAAAGAGGAGTTTGGGCAATGATGCGAAACTTTATTTGAAAATATACATGCCTAACGATATCTAACAGGTAATGGTGGCACATGTTTAACAAAATATGGGTTTGAAATGTTCAATGTCAGAAGTTTATGGATAAATTTATAGAGGGCGGTTGTTTTCTTTATTTTTGTTATTTGTTTTAGATAATGATAATTATCAAAAGACCATAGGAGAGAGAAAAATTACTCTAAAAATCAAAATGAAATAGGAATTGTAAAAGGCAATAGCATAAGAAATTCTCTTCACAATTGTAAAAGTAAACCAAACCAAAAAGGAATCAATGAGTGCATTAAATTACCGATTAATTTTCAGAGAGGAGACAAAATGATAGAGATTTTTATTGTATTGTTTAACTTGAAAATTATAAAAAATCATCAATGGAAACTCTTCGAGATCTTATCAAATAAGAAATTATCGACACAATAAAGTTCATTAATTAACACATTTTAACCAAACTATATTCAATAATTTTTAAAAATAAAAACTTAACATGTAGGCAATAACATAAAAAATCATTTTTGCAATCCTAAAAGCAACACAAATTGAAAAAGAATCTACACATGCATTAATTTAGTGAGTAAATGTCAGAATATGAGTGAGAACTGGATAGATGTAGAACATGTGGCAACTTTGGTCACGAAAGTTTCCTATGTGATGCTACTACAGTGACGAAGGTGGGCTCAAAATTGAAAGTCAAAACTAGATGGGTGTTGAAAGCTACTATCGAGAAGGGGAATGAGGAAGGCGAAGTGTTCTGTGATGCTGTTGAGGATGTTGTTTTCGACTTAGTGCTTAATGAAATGTCTATGTCAAAGTCGAATGTCAATGGGACTGATATGTTGCGAGTTGTTGAGATGGGGAAGGCTATTTCCCCAGAGATTACTCTTGTTCCTTAGCCTGAATGGGAGATTCATGAAAGGAAATCTATCATCTCGTATTCACACCAAGCCCATCTCATCAGCTAAGCACATTCAGATTTCTCTAAATAGGTTTATGTTGCTAGCAAACCTTAAGGATGGGTCAGGAGGTTCTCGGTTGAATAAGGATGGTTCAAGGGATTATAGCTCTCCTATTCCCAATGGTTAGTCCAATATCCTTTGTTTCGTGGAATGTGAGGGGCATACATAATAAGCTTCCTTGCATTCAGAAGGAAATAAGGAAGCACAAAGATGATGTGGTCATTATTCTAGAGTCTAGAGTTGAGAAGAATGAAGTTGTTGAGTTTGTGAATCGTTTGTGGCCTGGAGCTAGGTTCCTAGATAATTCTGGGTTTTACTCCTATACACGGATTACTATTATGTGGATCAATCTGATGTTTGTCATTTCTAAAAGTATTAAGAGTGAACATTTTATACATTGTAATATTTCTGTTGCGGACTCTAAGTTCATGTTTTTGGCTGTCTATGGAGCTAACATGGATGTTGATAGATCTCATCTATGGAGATCACTTATATAGTTGAATATCGGTGGCATGCCTTGGTGTCTGTTTGGGGATTCAATGTTGTCAGGATGAACTCTAAAAAGGTAGGCAAACGCCCCCCCCCCCCTCACACAAAAGCATGGAGGAATTTAATTTGTTCCTAGAGGTATCATGGCTTTTACAAGTTTCATTTAACGGTAATTTCTTTAATTGGGATAGAAAAAGTAAAATGGGAAAGAGCACTTTATCTAAGATCGATAGGTGTTTTTGTGATGTTTTGTTTCTGGATCTTTTTCCTTCATTGTGGGATGAGGTTGTTCTTAATCTCATTAGTGACCACTGTCTTCTAAATCTTCATCTGGTCTCTAGTAAAAGAGCTAAAGCACCCTTTCGCTTCATTAATGCCTGGGTATCCCAGCCTAGGTTTAAAGAGGTCATTTGCAAGGCATGGTCCACTGATGTTGGGAGGGGGATCCTATGTTAACTGTGTACAGAAAATTTAACGTGATCGCAGTAGAGTTAGTGAAAGGGAACAAGAAGTCAGTTGGGAATTTTATGGATATTTATAAGGAATTAGAGGCCAATGCGATTTCTTTGCAAAAACAAGTAGATATGCAACCTGATGATGAAGCACTTCAGTTGGAGCTTATTGAAGTAAGGAAAAAAGCCTTTGCTGCTCTGAATGTTGAGGAAAGTTTCTTAGATAGAAGTCTCGAGCGTTATGTCTGAAAGAAGGTAATAGGAATTCAAGATTTTTCTATGCTTCCCTCCACTCGAGAAGGATCCATAATAATATTTTTATCTTGTATGATGATGTTACAATTTTGAAAGAACCGGATGAGATCATGAATCATGTTGTGAAGTACTATTCAGATGTCTTCAATTTTATTGCTCAGGTTAGAGTTAATTGGAATGAATCTTGGGGTATTCCTTAGATTTATACTTCCTAGTTTGATGATTTGAGGAATGTGGTGACTAGAGAGGATATTGAGAAGGTAATTAAAAATTATAATGGATATAAAGTGCATGAACCAAATGGCTTGAATGCTTACTTTTTTTAGACTTGTTGGGATGTGGTTGAGGATGACATGGTTAAAGACATTCTAAAATTCTTTGAAACCGGAAAGCTTCTGGGAGAATGAAACAAATCCTTCATAGTTATTATTCCTAAGATTCATGGAGTTTCTATTCTTAAGGATTTCAGCCCGATCTCTTTATGCAATGTTATGTACAAAATTATAACTAAAATCTTGGATAATCGTCTAAGTGAAGTCCTCCCTTCACTTGTTGATTTGAATCAAGCTACATTTATTAGAGGAAGGAACATCGGGGATGCAATACTTCTAACTAATGACTTTTAAGCTCATTTCCTAATTCTGGGGTTGAGAGGCTTTCAAAAGCCTATGACACTGTTCGCAGAGATTATGTGTTGTTCATTATGAGGAAAATGGGTTTTCCTACTTGCTGGCTGAATTGGATTTCTGTGTGTTTTGAGATTGCTTCCTTTCAGTTCTGGTTGATGGTATTCCATCCACCTCATTCCAAGAAAGTAATGGAGTTAGGCAGGGGGATCCCCTTTCCCCATATCTTTTTGTCATGGCAATATAGGGTTTGTCTTCTTTATTTAAATGATACGTGAAAGAGAACTGCATTTCTCCTCTTAAGGCTTCTGTAGATTTTGGCATCTCCCACATTATTTTTGCAGATGACCTGTTGGCATTTACCAAAGCTAATCTTCCTAATGTACATGCTATTGCTGATATCTTTGCTCAATTCGAGGTTATTTTAGGGTTGAGGTTAAACAAAATGAAGAGCCAAGTTTTTTTCAGAAAATGTGTCTCTAACTGTGAAGAGTTGAGTGATGTGTTAAAGATCCCCTATTGTAGTCTCCCTATTTGCTACTTGGGTTTGCCTTTGTTTACAGGGAGATTGACAAAAGGCCTTTGTGCTCCTATTCTGACAAATTAAGGAAGAAGTTGGATGCTTGGAAATGTAATTTGTTGTCTTTTTTAGGTAGAGTAGAACTCATCATCTCTACTTTGGCATCATACCATATATTCTGGTCTGCAGCTTTCCCTCTTCCTAGAAGTGTCACCTTGGAGATTGAGAAGGTGATGAGAGATTTCCTATGGAACGACAATGAGAAGAAGAAGCATATTCTCACTATATCGTGGGACACTATCTGTTCCCCTTGTTCTAAAGATGGTCTAGGCATCAGACTGGTGGATGATTGGTCCAGAGCTGGGATGATAAAAACTTATGGGATGTTACTAGTAATAACGAATCTCTATGGATAAAATGGTTACATGGGAGGTATATCCAAAATGCCTCGGTTTAGGCTGTGGAGAATAAAGCAAACTCCTCATGGCTCTAGAAGAGGATGCTAAAGTATAGAGCTCTACTGAAAATCAATATTGACTTTTGTTTGGGTGATGGTAGTTGTTTTTTGTTGTGGAAGGACTCGTGGCTACCCCAAAATAAAACCTTGTTGGAGTTATCTGATTATCAATTGGTGATAAGGTACGGGAAAGGTGATTGCTACAAGGTTGAGACTTGTTTGACTGAAGGCAACTAATATTTTTCCGATATAAGGGGCAGTGATCAAAGTGTTGAATGGCTTACAGAAATCTAGTTTTGGTGGTGTTGACAGGATTAGTTACAAAGGTATTAGTAGCTTCAAGTTGAAGAATGGATGGGAGATAATCAGGAAGAGCAAGAACCAAGTCTATTGGTCAAAGTGGACTTGGGAGAAAGAGGTTCCTAGAAATTGGGTGTGTTTCTTGTGGAAGTGTTTCTTGTATCGCATGCCTAGTAGTGCCTATTTGAAGAAAGTTGGATTTCAGTTTGCTTCACGCTGCTTCTTGTGCTTGTGTAATGAAGAACCACAGGACCATATGTTCTTTTCTTACCCTTTCAGCACTGATGTGTGGAGGCATTTCCGCAAGGAGTATGGTGTAGTGCTGATTTCTCTGACAGATCATGTGAAGTTATCGAGTGAGAAGAAGCTGGAAGCTATTGTTGTGATATATCAAATCTGGTTGGAAAGGAATATGAGGTTGTTTGATTGTCGGGTTAATTGTTCAGATACTATTTGGAAGAGGTGTTATAGAGATACAAAGAGTTTGAGTGTTTAGTGATACAATAGGCTGGTAGTTGTTTTGTATAGATGTGTCTTTTTGTTTCTTTGGCACTGTACAGAGGTTGTAATTTGTCTCTTTCTTTCATCCCCTAGCACTTAGCCTTGGGTCTGTTTTGTATAGTTTTACGTTTGGTGCTAATAGAAGGGTTACACGTCATTTACATCAAAAGAAAATGTCACAAAGGAATTAAAATTATAGATAATTTTGATCGTATGTTTAACTTGAAAAGTATAAAAGAACCATTAATAAAAATTCTTGGGGGTCGTATCAAATCACAAATAGTCAAATACAATAAAGTAGATTAATTCACAACTTTCGACCTAACCATATTCATTAATTTTTAAAATATTTTTATTAGATAGATATTAATTTTCCAATTCTAAAATATATTTATTTATCAAATTTGGATAAGCGAATTAGAAGATATGAATCTTTCAATACTTGACCAATAGGAAATTGACACATCATCAAACCGATCTAGATAATTTAAGAGAGAGGGAGAGGGAGAAAACACCATTTGAGCCAAGATAAGTTTTGAAGTTGCATAGGTAAACAAACTAGAGCTTCTAGAGAAGGTAATACAACAAGAAACCAAAACCCTAGAAGAACATGGTAAATAGAGATGGAGATCATCGATTTTAAACATAGAAGCATGAGTTTTAAGCATGTACTAAGCAATATATGAGAAGGGGGTTAACAAAACTTGCCTCTAGGAAGGTAAGAAGGTACAAAAAGTAAGGATCCTGAGATTAGAAGGTCTGGTTGCTCCAATCCAAGCTCCTTTCTTGAGAAAAGATCACCTTCTCCACTTTAGAGGTGCAAACCCTAGCAAAAGAGCATGGAGATTAGATGTTTTAGGGTTCTAGGTGGAATTTTACCATGGAAGGTCATGGTTACGACCTGGAATAAGGTGGGAGGAATAATGGAATCATGAAAATAGGGAAGGAAAGGAGGATACTTACTAGTTTTGGTCAAAATCACCAAGGAGGAGCTTAAGAAATCCTAAATAGTAAAATTTGGAACCCTAGAAGCCTTCTTCACCAAGGTAGGCAGACACCCTCTTTTATCTTGGGATAGAAACTTTGTGGCCAAACATAGAAGAGACTATGATATAATATGGGGGAAAGAGAAGGAGAGGATTGCTTCTTGGATCAGGAGGAGGGAAGGGGTAGGCATGGCTTTATAAAGAAGGGGGCAAGTATGAGGTGTATATGGGACTTTCCATGCATCCTTAGGGTAGGGCTTCATGGCCATACTAGAGGACAGCTCATAGACTCTTCTTGTATATAAAAGGTCAGTCCTAAAAGCCCCTGGAGACTTCTAGGCCATCCCCACCGTCCTTTAAACAAATAAATAACCCCATTGATTGATAGCTTTTAAAGATAAGCTCATTTATAAAGAGGGTAATCCCTATAATGCCCTTGGAGAGAAACACCTTCAAGCCAAAGTGCAACCGGGTTCCCCATGGTTCAAAATATCATGAGTGGTAAGGGAATATCTAAGGATTAAAATTCAGGTGATAATTTGCAAAGAAAACATCCCAATTGGGTAAATTGCATAAAAGTCCAGAATGTACCTAAAATTGTATAACTTGCACAAACACCATCCAAATTGAACCAAATTTGAAACTTAGGCTCATTTTATGTTTTAAAAATGCATTAAAAAGTTAAATTAAGGTTTAGAGCACCTAATTATGGTAATTAATCTTATTTAATACATTAATCAAGGTTTAGGGCCTTGCACTTCTAGCACAAATTAATATACCATTGTTCTACTAAAATGGTGATTTTGCATTTTAGATCCTTAAATAAGCTTTCACTAAGGTATTTGTGCATGATCCCTTATATTGGTACAATTAGTGAATAAATGTTCACGAAACCACTATAAATTCCACTAATTAAACATAAACGACATAAAGGACAGATAATAAAGGAAAACTTGGGAAAAAGGTTTACATGGATATTACATCTAAGATTCATTATGTTAAAACACTCCACCCCTTTAATAGGATTTCATTCTCAAAATCTCAAGAAAAAAGTGAAGGGTGAGTACGTAACATTTCATCTCTCAACTCCCAAGTGGTTTCTTCCAGACCATGATATTTCCATAAAAATTTTACCAGCTCAATCTCTTTATTCTTCAGTTGCTTTACTTGGGAGTCAAGGATCTTCACATGTAGCTCTTCACAGGTCAGATTTTCATGTATCTCCAATGGCTCAATAGTAAGCACATGAGAAGAGTCCTTCACATACTTCTTCAGCACAGAGACATGGAACACATTATGAATCTTATCATAAGAAGGAGGTAAAGCTAAGAGGTATACACAATCTCCAACCTTATCTAAGATTTTGAATGGTCCAAAATAGTAGGGACTCAACTTGCCTTTAACTTTAGATCTAGCAATAGTGGATATGCTTGATCTTCAGAAATTCATAGTCACCCACTAGGAAGTTAACATCGGACCTTTTCTTATCAGCATACATCTTCTGTCGGTCTTGAGAAACTTTCATGCATTTCTTTATCAACTGTACCTTTTCTGTCATCATTTGCATGTCATCGGTCTTCACTAGAGAACGTTCACCGACATCATCCCAAGGTAAAGGTGAATGGCATTGTCTACCATAGAGAGGTTCAAAAGATGGCATACCAATACTAGATTGGTATCTATTGTTGTAAGAAAACTCAACTAATGGTAGATACTGATACCATGCACCACCCCACACTATCACACAAGCACAAAGCAAGTCCCCCAAAATCTAAACTGTTCTCTCTGATTGACCATCAGTCTGTGGGTGGCAAATAATACTGAAATGCAAATCCGTACCCATCTCCTTCTGAATCTGACCCCATAAACGAGAAGTAAACTTTGGGTTACAATCAGAAACTATCACCTCAGGTACTCCATGCAGGCGTACGATCCACTCAATGTACAACTAAGCCATATCCACAACTTTGTAATTGGTTTTGAAAGGCAAGAAATGAATAGATTTTGTAAGCCGATCAATAACCACCTAAACAACATCATAACCTTTCTTAGACTTGGGGAAATTAGTAACGAATTCCATTGTGATCTTCTCCCACATCCATTCTAGAATTTCAAGAGGATGAAGAAGACCACTAGGTCGTTGATGTTCGATCTTGACTTGCTAACATGTCAAGCACTTCGCGACGAACAAAGCTATATCATTCTTCATGTTCTTCCACCAGACGCTTCGCTGTAAGTCCTTGTACATTTTTGTTGTGCCAGGATGAATAGTGTACTTAAACCCATGCACTTCACTCAGCAGCATCTGTCTCAGATCAGCCACGTCAGGAATCAACCTTTGTCTGAAGCAGACAACACCATCTACTCCGATAGAGAATTCAGATTGTAGTTTCTCAGTCAGGGCCTTCATCTCTTCCATTTTAGAGCTTTCCAACTGTGCATCAATGACTTCCAAGATCCAAGTCAATGTAGCAGTCAAACTAGCCATATGGACACACCATCTTCATCCACTGAATTGACAGACTGAGGTCTCCAACTAGTCACATGTTCAAGATTTTTCCAAATGAACATCTCAGAGCGGTACAAAGAACATCCTTCTTGCGACTTAAAGTATCAGCTATGACGTTTACTTTACCGGTATGATAGGTGATGGTGAAGTCATAATCTTTGAGATATTCCATCGACCTTCGTTGCATTAGATTTAGATCATTCTGTGTCAACAGGTACATCAAGCTTTTATGGTCGAAGAAAACTTCAAACTTCACACCATAGAGATAGTGTCGCCAGATTTTCAGAGCATGAATGATGGCAGCAAACTCTAAATCATGTGTTGGCCAATTATCTTCATTCAATTTCAATTGGCAGGAAGCATAAGTAATCACCTGTCCATCTTGCATCAAAACACACCCTAAGCTTTGTTTAGAAGCATCAATGTAGATGACATAGGGTATGCCTTCAACAGGCAAGGCAAGAACGAGAGCAGAAATCAAATACTCCTTCAGCTTTTGAAAACTGTTCTCGCATTCTGATGTCTAAGAGAACTTGACCTCCTTTCACATCAGCTTGGTTAAAGGCAAGGCCAACTCAGAGAAACTCTTGATAAACCTTCGATAGTAACCTGCTAAGCTGAGGAAACTACAGATCTCTGAGGGATTCTTTGGGGCTTTCCACTTGGTCACAATTTCTATCGTTGTAGGATCAACAGCTATATGTCTGACAGAAATCACATGACCCAGAAACATCACTTCTTTTATCCAGAACTCACACTTTGAGAATTTTGCATTGAGTTGATTTTCTCGTAAAGAGTACAATCTATAGATGCTTGCGATGTTGTTCTAACATCTCAGAATAAACCAAAACATTGTCAATAAACACCACCATGAACTTATCAAGTATGGGTAGAACACTCGGTTCATCAAGTCCATGAAGGCATCATGGGCATTTGTTAAGCCGAAAGGCATTGACCATGACGTCACCTTTGGGACATCATCATCCTTCATGCACATCTGGTAGTAGACACTTCACAAATCCATCTTGGAGAACACAGTGGATAACTTCAGCTGGTCGAACAAGTCCTCGATGCAAGGCAAAGGATAACAGTTCTTCATTGTCACTTGGCTAAGCATGCGGTAGTCCATACACATCCACATCGATCCATCCTTATTATTCACGAACATGACAGGGGCTCCCCAAGGTGAAACACTGGGGTAGATGAAGCCCATGTCAAGAAGATCTTCTTGCTGCTTCTTCAGTTTGGAAAGCTCGGTAGGGGCCAAACGGTAAGGCAGTTTTGATATTGGCAAAGTTCTGGGTACAAGCTCGATGGAGAAATCCACCTCGCAACTTGGTGGCAAACCAGGTAACTCCTCGAGAAAGACATCCTGGAATTCCTTCACCACATCTATGTGTTCGAGAGAAGGAGGTGTAGCCTCGAAGACTATAGAGGCTAAGAAAGCTCTACACCCTTGTGGGACTAGCTTTTTAGCTTTGATGGCAGAGATAACAAATTGCCGATCCTCTCGCTTCCTACCCTTGGCACACAATCTTCCTCAATAGGATGTGAAAAATTAATCTTTGATTCTTCATAAAACTAAAACAACTTTGTACCTCTTCAACCAATCCATTCCCAGGATGACATCAAATGCGGTCATGTCGAGCAAGATGAAATCTGAGTGAAACATTATACCAGATATACAGAAGTCCATGGTCGGAGTTTGGAGATACGAAGAGCAGATATTACCACTAGGGGATTTTACATCTAATATATGATCCATATACTCAGATTCTATTTCTAACATAGAAGCAAGATGACAGGATATGAAGGTATTGGATGAGCCAGAATCAAACAGTGCCTTTATGGGATGCATATTAAGATGCGAGGTACCTTCAATAAATTGATTATCTTCACCTGATTCCTCAATATTGAGAGCAAACACTCTCCCATTCTTCCTCTCCACTGACGGTTGCCCCAGGTTCTGGTTGTTGTTGTTGTTGTTGTTGTTATTCTGTAGAGGCAGATTCTGCCTTGGCTATAGCGACTGCTGGGCATTATTCTATCCCTGCTAGAAATGGGGCAGAGTGGTTAGATATGCCTAACTTATCCACACTCATGGTAGGTCATAGGAGGCCGGTTGTCTCTATGAGAACGTACATTATTGGCAGGACATTTCCCTAGAGGATGGTGGTGAGAGTACCTATTGCACTGATCACGTCCACAATTCTCGTTCTGGGTAGAGTTCTTCCTCTTGTTGTTATTGTACACATTATTGTGTTCATAGGATTGGAATCCTGGGTAGGACTCGATGACAATGGCCTTATCAACCATCTGTTGGAAGGTGAGTGGAAGCTGCAGAACAGGACTTCGGCCCACTTGGTAGTTCAGGCCCTCCAAGAACAATGTTGCCCTTCTCTCAGCTCCAAGGTCAGTGGCATAGCATTCTAAAAGTAGGAACTATTGGATGTAGTCGGCCACACTCATGCTTCCCTTCCTGAGGCTGTAGAACTCGACTTCCTTCTTCCTCAGGAAGGCGGGACAGATGTACATCTCCTAGAAAAGCTTCAAGAACTGGTCCCATTCCATGGTATAGGTGTCTCAAGTCCAGATGATACCATTCCACCAGACACATGTCGGTCCGTCCAGCACATAGGTCATGAATCAAACCTTCTAGTGAGGAGGGCATGTCATATCCTCAAAGGTCCAATCCAAAGCCAACACCCATTTTTTGACTTTATCCACCATGTTGTGTTCACTTTCACCCTTGAAGTAGGGTGGCTGCATCTTTATAAAGTCAGTGAGGGTGAACTCCCTCGGCTTGTTGGCATTGGAGGCCACTGTGATGGAGCTACCCCATCATGGTGGAGAGAAACTGGCGTAGCATTGCCAGCTCTTACTCTGATGTGAAGGCGGGGGTGCCCGAAGTAGTAGGGTTGACCACACTATAGCCGACAGGAGTCACATGAGTGTTTCCCACATTGGAGTCATCATGGTTCGACTCCTTTCCCTTATTCCTACTGGCAAACAAGTCACCTATCCGGAAAGGTAGGGTTAACATATTAGTTTCTTAGGGGAATTTTAATCATAAATGAGAAAAGAATAGAAGCATAGACGAGAAAAGAATATCTAGAATTCTATTGCCCAAAAGCATACTATTTTGGGGAATTTATATCAGCTCAGGCCAGGCCGGTATCATATGGGCACGTGAGTCCTCATAAACAAAGCTAATGGTGTGGAGGAAAATATTGTCAGCCCCGAAAACCCTGATCCATCCTAGACACCTTTGCTTCAACTTCATGTCCTAATCGTTGCCTAAAGGCTCTGATACCATGCTGTAAAGAGGCAAAATCACCTCCTTACTAAAATTTAAAGGAAGTACAAAATATTCGTCTTTTTAGAAAGACAAAATATATTGAGGGATGCATGTATAATATTCCAAGTAAATAAGCATGCACCAGATACATTATAAAATGTCAATAGCAGTAGAAATAAAAGTACTAAGCCTATTACATGGCTTTCATTCTTCATTACATGATTGTTCCTAAAAGAAAAAGATAAGAGAAAAGGATCTAGCTATATCAACCTATACATCCTTTCAGATAGCTTGAGATCTACTCCTGAGATGACTTCCTTTAAACTTGTCCATCTCCTTGCTCAACACCAGCACCTGGGTGGTTGGGAAAGCACCTAGCAAAAGCAGAAAGAAAACAAGAGATGTGTCACAAAAATAGTCTACGATAACAAGAAAAATAAATCAAATAAGAACATGGTAGGGTTCATCATAAGATGAAGATAACAAGAGTATGAGGCTATATTCAAAAGAAACTTTCCATTAACAATTACATTAAAAAAGATTTGCATGTAAGATAATTATGTCTACCTAACTAAGTAGGGTTGAGGCACCTAGCCGACCTCTAACCTATAGGTGAGGGGGGAATAAGATATTCTCAATCACCTACACAATTATATAGGGGAGAATAAAAATATTCCCCAGGGTGAATAAATACATACCCTTTGTGGGTGGTTGTACATAAGTATCACTACTTTAAATTAAATAGAACATAAATCTACATGTTAGAAGAGTAGTCACGGTAAGTGTAGTCATAATATTCAATAAGCATGGAAGTGGGGTATAAGACCCAAACAAGAAGAAATTATAATTTGATTGAGGCATGAACAACATTAGGATTCAAGAATTGAAGATTTAGGGTTCGTTTTTTACTCATTTGGAAATATAGAGTTTGGCTAAAATTATCCCAACATAGGGTGTAAGGAATTCACATACCTCGCTTACTGATATCAATGACTAACTTTCACCACTTTAATTGAGTCCAAGTTCCACTTTGCCTATTTTCAATGTATTAACATGTATTAGAGTACATAGTGCACATTAATGTATAGAAACCCTAATTTTAGAACTTTTTATCAAAACTCAGATTTAGATTTTGAAAATATCACCAATGAACTTATTAGATTCTCCTGATCAAGAAACATATTTTTATGTTAATTTTGGAGTTATGCTGATTAAGATGTAATTTTTATGGATTTTATGCATTAAATTCATTTTACAAAAATAAACCTTCGTCAAACCATGAAATCAGACCTTTAAAATATTTTATTAGATAGATATTAATTTTTCAATTCCATAACATATTTATTTGTCGAATTTGGATGAGCAGATTAGAAGATATGAATTTTTCAATATTGACCAATAGGAAATTTCCACATCATCAAACCGATCGAGATAATTGAAGAGAGAGGGAGAGGGAGAAAATAATATTTGATCCATGATCAGGTTTGAATTTTCATAGGTAACCAAACTAGAGCTTTCAGAGAAGGTAATACAGCAAGAAACTAAAACCCTAGAAGTACATGGTAAATAGAGATGGAGATCATCAATTTTAAACATAGAAGCATGAGTTTTAAGCATGTACTAAACAATATATGAGAAGGGGGTTAACAAAACTTTCCTCTAGGAAGGTAAGAAGGTCCAAACAGCAAGGATACTAAGATTAGAAGGTCTAGTTGCTCCAAGACAAGCTCCTTTCTTGAGCAAAGATCACCTTCTCCACTTTAGAGGTGCAAACCCTAGCAAATGAGCAAGGAGATGAGATGTTTTAGGGTTCTAGGTGGATTTTTACCATGGAAGGTCATGGTTATGAACTGGAAGAAGGTAGGAGGAATACTAAAATCATGAAAATAGGGAAGGAAATGAGGATAATTACTAGTTTATGTCAAAATCACTAAGGAGGAGCTTAAGAAGTCCTAAATAGAGAAATTTGGAACCCTAGGAGCCTTCTTCACCAAGGTAGGAACCCTCTTTTATCTTGGGATAGAAACTTCGTGGCCAAACATAGAATGGACGATGCTCTAATCTGGGGGAAAGATAAGGAGAGGATTTCTTCTTGGATTGGGAGGTGGGAAAGGGTAGGCATGGCTTTATAAAGAAGGAGGCAAGTATGAGGTGTCTATGGGACTTTTCACGTGTCCTTAGGCTAGGGTTTCATGGCCATGCAAGAGGAGAGCTCATAGACTCTTTTTGTTTATCAAAATTCGTTCCTAAAATCCCTTGGAGACTTCTAGGCCATGCCCACCATCCTTAAAACAAAGAAATAACCCCATTGGTTGATAACTTTTAAAAATAAGCTCATTTATAAAGAGGGTAATCCCTACAATGCCCTTGGAGAGAAACACCTCAAACCAAGGTGCAACCTGGTGCCCCATGGTTCAAAATCTTGAGAATGGTAAGGGAACATCTAAGGATTAAAATTCAGGTGATAATTGGCAAAGAAAACCTCCCAATTGGGTAAATTGCATAATAGTCCACAATGTACCTAAAATTGCATAACTTCCACAAACAACATCCAAATTGAACCAAATTTGAAACTTAGGCTCATTTTATATTTTCAAATCACATAAAAAAGTTAGATTAAAGTTTATAGCACTTAATTATGGTAATTAAGCTTGTTTGATACATTAATCAAGGTTTAGGGCCTTGCACTTCTAGCACAAATTAATATACCATTGTTCTACTAAAGTGGTGATTTTGTATTTTAGATACTTAAATAAGCTTTCACTGAGGTATTTGTACATAAATCCTTATATTGGTAAAATGAGTGAATAAATGTTCACTAAACCACCATAAATTCCACTAATTAAACATAAACAACATAAAGGACAAAAATGAAAGGGAAACTTGGGAAAAAGGTTTACATGGAGATTTCTTCTAAGATTCATTATATTACACATCAAATATCCAGAAAAATGATGCACTGCTACAATAAACATTTGTACAATAGTTCATTTTTCCATTTTACAACAGGTGTTAACTGTTGTATTAGATTGCGTGACCTTGTGGGGGTTCTTTATACAACTTGTGATATGAATGTTTTAATACACATATTTTATACAACCATTGAAACTTGTTGTCTTTCAATGAATAAAGCATTGTAGTATGGGTGTTTTATACAACATGTGGTACACCCTTTGTAATATATATTATACAACAGTTGAATCATGTTGTCTTTCACTAAACACACCCGTTGTAAAGGGGTGTTTTTACAACATGTGGTGCACCTATTGTTTTATGTTCTACAATATTTAAATCATGTTGTATTTCACTAAACACACCCGTTATAATAAAGGTGTTTTTTACAATATGCAGTGTGCCTGTTGTAATATTTATGTTTATGCAATAGTTGAAGCATGTTGTCATTCAATAAATACACCTATTGTAACAAGGGTGTTTATACAACATGTGGTGTGCCTGTTGTAATATACACATTTTATACAACATTTGGTGTATGTTGTTGTTCACTAGATACACCTATTGTTATAGGGGTCCATTTTCCAAACACACTTGTTGAATAGGTGTGGCTAACACAACATGTGTTCTTCATTGTAGTATCACACCTTTTACAACATATCATTAACTATTATATTTGAATAGAGTTTGACTGGTCATATCGAATTGATTTGATTAATCAAATTAACTATATTTTTTAAAAATAATAAATATAAATTTTTCCTTTTTTTCATTTCACAAACAAGAACATAATTAAACAAAATTTCCATCAAACCTTGAAAAAAACTTGCACTAAATTTAGTAAATAATCAATAATCCATACAAAGATTCAATAATACAAAGTACTGAGTACACACTCTAGAACCGAACTAAAAATTAACTACAAAGGTTTCACACATTGGTCTATGCTAAAGAACAAATGTATCCCCCTCGTGTCACATACTCTAATGTGTGCTCAAGAACAAACATCACCCACTTATTTCAGACCTCGTCGATCTCTTCTCGGTTGAAGCAACGACCAATATACTTTGAATAATACTGCATTCATATGTCAAATATATCAACATATTGTCATTTATTCAATGTAGTTAGAAATTTGAATAAACTAAAAGAATATAATGATATGTAGATTACACATTTAGGAATATTTTATATGAGTAGATGATATTACACCCGTTTAAGAAAACATGACTTATAATACCTATGAAGCCTGCCTTGTAAATATACAAATATATAATTTCTTCATGTTGGATCCTAGATGGGTGACTTAGTTGCTCTAGAGGGGGGGTGAATAGAGCTGAAAGCACTTAAACAAAATTCATTAAACCTTCAAATTATATGACAAGATAAGGTTGCTAAATAGGTAATTTGAGTGCAACTGTAAAGACCCAAAAAGTCTCTACTAAAAACATGATAAACAAAACACCAAAAGTATGGCAGCGGAAGAATTAAATCTTGACATTATTCAAAAATGTATAAAGAGTACATTATAGAATTTCCCCAAATGGGAGTACAACTTTATACAAGCAACTACAAGGATCTAGGTAGAGGAAGACTTAACTAATGCAACATTGTCTCCAAACAAACTACTATATAACATAAAAGCAAACATGATCACTCAAGCTATATATTCCTTTCTTCTTATCCTATCCTTAGCCTTGGGTTCACCAAGCTTCCATGCGCACTCTGATCCTAACCTGGATGGTTGGGGTCATCCAGCAAGAGAAAGATAAAAGGTATGTGTTAATCAAAAGGAATAGGACAAATAATAATAAAAAGCTTTGCAATATAAAAGATTTTCTACCATAAGAGATTTCAAAAGAAATGAGGCCAATATATGAATATGAGAGAGAGAAACTGCCACATTTAAATATCAACAATTATCATATTTGCATGAATATAAATTATGACACAACGTCCTATCAATGTAGGGTGAGGCACCTACCGGACCTCACCGATGGCAGGGGGACTAAAACCCCAGTGCCTAAAAAGTGGCAGGGGGAATAAAACCCCAGTGCCTAATATATAAAATGGCAGGGGGACTAAAACCCCAGTGCCCGACAGGAGGACTAAAACCTCAGTGCCCTGTGGGTGGTTTGTACTCATGTACACTACATTGTCAATTGGCCAATAACTATATCATGCATAAACATTCACTTGGCAGCATAGTGAAAAGTATATAACAAGATTCAACAAGCATTGGGAATAAAACCCAAATAAATAATCTCAATCATCATTGCCATCATAGGCAACATCATTATACAAGAATTCCAACAAGTAAAGGAGTCAACAAGGAACAACATTATTCAATGTTTCCAAATATCTCAAAAGGATGATCCACATAGTCAAATAACAAGATTAAGGAATTACACTCAAATGAGCCACAAGATCAATCACAATATATATAAGATTTCCAAGTATTTCAAAAGATAAGCCAACATAGGCAACAATAAGATTCACATAATTCAACTGAATGAACCACAATGGCAATATAAGCATAAAATAAGTAAAGAGTCAATAGATACAATTAGAGGGATAATCAGGCTAGCACAATCATGAGTGTGGGGTTGGAAAAGTTCCCAACTGAGAGTAGGTGTATTGCACATTTATCATCACATTTATGAATAGAGTCCACATACTAGAATAGGATGCACATACTGAAATAGGTTTCACATACCTTAGATATATACATTACCATCATAACCACCAAACAGATAGCAATCCATCCATATAATATCCTAGTTATAAACATAACACATGTATTAATATATATAAACACATAAAGCATAGAAAAACCCTAATTTTACAAAACTATGATTTAGAACTCAAAACCAAGTCCAAACGATTACTCATAATCTCCTGATTAAGAAAACATATCTTATTATATAAAACAGAGTTAAAATGAATTAATTATGTATTTTAAAACATTTACATACTAAAAATGCCATTCAAAGTAAACTTCGGAAAACCATTGAGAATCAGGTCTCAAAAACCACAAAATCAAATTCTACATCAAAAATCCTTTCCATCGACTATTTATTCATATTTTTCTGATAAAGGATCGATTTACTATGAATTAAGTAAATCCGACCAATCAGAAATTAGGAAAACTATAGCGTGACAGATATTTAAATAAAAATGGAAATCGATGTAAATAGAAAGTGAAAAGGCTAAACTACCCCTAATCGTCAAACCAAAGCAATTGAGCAGCGAGGGTAGATCAGTCATTTAGACCTGCGATCGGTCGTTGGCGACAGAAAGAAGAATCAAGGGAAAAGACAATACTACCCCTGGCTAGTTACTCGGTAGATCAACACCGTGCGGGGGTGTTCAGGTCATTCCGTCTCCGTGTTTGTTGCTGCTGCGAGCCATGGCTCGAGCGCACAACCTGGAGGTCGGGGATCGATAGCTTCCGAATGCTCCTCTGCTAGCCGACCCAAGCTGAGACCGGGAACACATTCCCCGACGTCTCGTGGTCACAGAGAACTCAAAAACGCACAGAGGCGTGCACAGGCGCAAACAAAGGAGGCCCGAGATGGCCGGAAACAGGGGAAATACCGCGGGGATCAAAGCCGTAGCTAGGAGCCGAAAAACTCGAGACCAATGACCGGGAATCGAAGGCGAGCTCAGGGCTGATCGAACGGCGGCGGAATTGAGGTCGGAGGAGCACCAGAACCCGAAAAGGCATGGCGTCGGCGGAGCTCGTCGGCGGCCCTATAGGGCAGAGCGATCAGGGCCATCGCGAGATAAAACAAAGAGGCGAAAAGGTAGAGGGGAGGTCGGTGATGCTTACTGCTCAGGTAATTGTAGTGAGGTGGCCGGAGGGGCGAGCAGCAGGCCGAGATCGCCGGAGAAGAAGAACGGAGTAGGTCAGGGTGGCTCGGGCATGTACAGGTGAAATTCGATGAGGAGGAAGCTATAGCGGGGGATGAGGATGGTTTTTCCGACCTTTAATAGGCGCTAGGGTGGGTGAAGGTCCCACTGTGTGTCCATGGTGGAGAGGAGGAGGTAGCCCCGATTGGGCGTTTTGCGAAAACGGCAAGGTAGGTGATGAGCTAGGGCTCAACTGAGGCGTCTTGACGAGACGAACTCAACGCAACTGGAATCGCTTGAAACGGACGAGAAGGAAGAGAGAACGAGCCGGAGAAACCTAGCTGTCGGGTCTGCTCCAGACTCGCGAAACGGCTGGAGGAAGGGGATGATTCCCCCACCGTTTGATCACAGATCAACGGTCCATGCATTGCGCAAGTAGCCAGTAACGCGTGACAGCGAAACTATAGGTTTAAAGCGTGACATTTAAAGGAAATCAACGACATAAAAGTAATAACTATAGTTACACTATATTAAAGGCTTATAAAAAGGATTTGAAGGGTCAAATGAAGTCCAAATGACACCAAATTTGGACCACCTGCTCAAAATAACATATATAACGATGCTATATAATTAAAATCTCGTTTAATGCATAACATGGCCATTAATAAATACATGGCTCATGAAGGAGTATAATAATATATTAAAATCAAGGAATTATATGAAAAGGCTATTAATAAGAAACATGTGAGCAAATTCGACATATAAAACATATTAGGGTATAAATACTCATTACTCCACAAAATAACATATTATTATGAACTAAAATCATATTTCGAGGAGAGAGAAACAATAAAGGTTAATATACACATATATGAACTCAAATACATATTAATAATAATATATTTATCCAAAAAGCTCCAAATAAAAATATAATCTACTATATAATCCCATTAATGACCAAATTACAACATTAACCCTAACTTATCACTTAATGTGGGTTATTTGTGCAAACACCCCTCAATATACATAAAAGAGGGTAAATGGTGATTTCAACATCAAATTGTGCTCAACTTGCACAAGGAGTCCAAGAATGATTATAAAGGATGGGAAATTTATGGAAAAGGTCCAAATGGACTAAAAGGCAAAGAAAAGCTCAAGAATGGATAAATTGCAGGGAAGACCCTGAGATTCAGTATGTTACAGCAACTAAATCATGCATAGCAAGGATAAGAGAGATTGAACATGCACCAAATTAGACAAGCTATTTAGAGTGGTTCCACACTTCAAACTAGAAGTGTGTCAGTCCACTTGCCTAGAGAGGTCAACCTCTAGGACTTCAACCAATTGCACTCTTATATTCAATTATAAGACTTACAATACATGACCCACAAAGGACTTACCTATCCAATACAAAGAGTCTTCAACCTTACCAAGGACTTACCCACTTTGCAAGAGTCTTCGGCCTTCTCCAAGGACTTACCCACTCTTGCACAAGTCTTCGGCCTTGCAGGAATTACCCACTCTTCTTAGATCTTCCGCCTTTGACTTCACCTTCACTCGGAGAAGCTTTCCACCAAGGACTTACCCACTTGAGCTTGAGTCTTCTGCCTTCTCCAAGGACTTACCCACTCTTGCTCCAAGTCTTCGGCCTTGATCTTCACCAAGGGACTCCTTCCCTTGTTCTTCTTCACCTCTCTTGGACAAGAGAGAGAACCTTCATCTTCAAGATAGGAAATGAGAGATGGGGAGGTGGTGGAAGTGAGAGCCTCACAAGATATACAAATAATACTAGCTCTCTTACAAATCTCCTACTCACTCTAATGGATGTAGCAAGTGATTAAGCTTAGAGAGAGAGAGGAGGCTGTAGGAAGCACTCAACTATAGAATAGGAACCTCACAAAGAGTTTGCAATGAATGCTCAACCTTGGAATGAAGCCCAAGGGGTCCTATTTATAGCTGGGGATGCCTCTTAGCCTTTGGGAACACTTGTGAACGAAAACTAGCCGTTTTGTGGCTTGCAACGGATCTATTTTCACTTGTTGCAACTCCACAACGGCTAGAATTGCTTTTTCTGCATTTCAGTACAGTCCGATCGGCCGAGTTTCAATAAAGGCAACTCGGCCGAACCACTGAACGACAAGTCTGAAAGATAGACTGTCGGCCGAGTTCCCTTGGAGAAACTCGGCCGATCGGTCGACTTTCAACTTGGACCGATCAGTGGATCGGACGAGTTTCCCACCATAGAAACTCGACCGAACAGGGATCGGCTGAGTTGGTAACTCGGCCGACTGCCCAGAAAATTCCAGAATATATGGATCGGCCGAGTTTGGAATTCGGCCGACAAAATCCCTGTTATGGGTATTTTGGAATTTTCATAAACTGTACAAACGATGGATTTTTGTGTCCCAATAATTTTTCTAAGCTTAATTACAAGTCATACAATCATTACAAGTGATTACAAAGCAATTCTAAGGTCATATACATAGAGATCCCAAATTGCACACTTGTAGCTATTTTGACTTGTCTTTTCTCCAATTTGATATGCGCAAGTTAGGGCATTTGGAGTGTGTCTAAACCTAATCTGAAATCACTCAATGTAGAAGCATTAGACACCAATATGTGGAATGGTTAGTCATCATCAAAACAAGGGTTTAGTCAATTTAGACGTGAGTCAACATTGACCTAATTGACCTTGAGTCAACACTTCATTCGTCTCATCCATGCATGTAATAAACTAGGAGTTCTTTCACATGAGATATTGCCACATACACCAACCTTCAGGAATGGAGACAGAAACACAAAGTATGATGTGGAATGGTCAAGTAATTAAACTAGAAAAAGATTATATGCATAAGAACTATTATTCTGACAACATTCTTACAACTAATTGTTTAAATTCTATTTTTTGATTCTTCATAGCATAAAACTCACAATAATAATATTATTAAACTAGTTATTCTAAAGGATACCTAGATGTTCCCCACGAGGTCATTACACACGGTGGATTCACTTTCAAAATTTATAAACCTAACTAACACACCTACTTCTACTAAAACAAGTACACCCGCAAGCGCACGGGGTCGTGTCATAGTATAGGAAGGTGGCAAGTATAGGGTCGATCCATAGGGAAAAGAGGGGGCACTAGAGTTTTGCTAGGTTCCTACTATGGAGACTAGGGTCAAGGGTTTGAAGGTTGGTTTGATTGTTAAACTAGGTGAGCAACAAAGCGATTAAAGGCAGGAATGAAATCTAAGTTAACCCTAGACTAGATTAAGGCTAAACAGGCAATAAAGGATTAAGTTAGGTATGAAAGTGCAAACTACACTAAGGCAGGCAATAGAAAAGCAAGAGATCAATTAAAGAGATAGGCCAGCATTAACAAGGCAAGTGCAAGGCAAGAAGCTAACTAACCAAGAAAAGAACTAACTAAGCTAAGCAAGCACAAAACTAGGGTTTTAAGCAGTAAAGAGAGGTGTGGGCTTTTTAGGGGATGAAATTATCACTTAAGTTGGGGGTGACATATGAACATTATGATTCCATTTAGATTATACAAACCAAACAACAAGTTAGAGTCTAATGAATTAACTTAAGCTACTAACTGGCCATGGATATGCTAGGTTCTGTATAGGGGAACTAGTCACTAAGACCCCCTACTACCCTTACGAAGCTCAATTGGGTTAGGGGTTAGGTTCAATCCAATTAGAGTCTAATCAAGTCTAGGTTTCTAGATTAGACATTCCTAGGGCAATTAGGGGCCGAGGGTAGTAATGTGGAGGTGAAATTAGGGCATTGGACCCCAATTCTCCTACATTCTAGCCTTGAGAAGGCTCCATGTTAATTACACTAGAATTATCTAATCTAGCTACTTAGATCTCTCACTTAGGTTTAGGGAGATTAATTAGGATGTAGGAATATGGGAGGCAACCTAGGGATCCAAGAATTGGACCTAGGGGCAAATCCCAAAATTCACACATACAAGCAATTTGCCTAAATTCCTAGGTGATTTCACACACAAACCAACAAGTAATTCATGGAGAATGAGATGCAAATAGAATATAATAACAAATGGAAGTACAACATTTACATGTCATTTTACCCCAACATGGTATCAAAGTAACATAATTTCCCCCAAACAGTCCACCCACAGGGGCCTAGCTACTCATAGAAATGGAAAATACAAAAATAGAGAAGAAAGAGATAGAATTGGCCATGGAGCTCGAAGTAGTGGCTGAAATCCCCCTCTCCAGTAGCTGTAGGTCATCCTCCTCCCTCCTCCAGGGTGCAAGGGTGAAGAATGAAGGGGATTATGGGTAGGAACTAGTCTAAACTTGTGATTTATTGGTGGAAATGGTGAAATGGAGTGGATTTGAGGTGGATATGGAGTGGAATGGAGTGGGTGGTGATTTGGGGAGCTAGGAGGGGGTAGAAGGTAGATAACCTTGTTCCCCAGCCACCATCTAGGTATATATAGGTGTGGGGAGGAAGCACTAGGTCAAGTAGGGGCAAAATGGGTAAAGTAGTGAAAACTAGGTGGGTTTTGTGAGTAGCACGGCCGTGGTGGGTCACCATGGCCGTGGTGGGTAGGATAGACCACGACTGTGGTGGATGGGCACGGTCTTGGGAATTAAAATGTGGATATCACATGGATATGTTCATGGATGGCCACGGCCGTGGGGGGTCTCCACGGTCATGGTGGAGACCTATGGCCATAGGCATGTTGATCACCACGGTCGTTTTGGCCATATTCATGAATTCCTGGGAGTTTTAGTGATTTTTTTGTGCTTGGGGCATGTCCACCACGGCCGTGGTGATGTACCACGGCCGTTTTGGTGTCCCTCTCATGCATTTGAGCTTTGAACTTTATCGTCGATGGAGGGTATTGCTTCAAAACTTTCTTTGACCACTTGGGGTAGGTTGGAAGTGGTTTTGGCCTCATTTTGGGCTCCTCCAAGCCTGAGGAAACCCTAGATTGGACCATCTTCTTTCCATGCCATCAAGTAGTGGACACAATACCTATAAAACATTTAAAAAGCCTCCATCAGTGTATTTGATAGAAATAAGCATATTTGGGGAATGAACATGTAATCTAGCAAGTATAGATGTGATTGAAATGCAATATAACACAAGATGAAGCCCTAAAATAGGGATGAATCAACTACCCATAGACCATGTGAAACTAGGATTCTTTGACTTCTAATTTTTTTGCTTGTGAGGAAAAGCTTGTATTAATTGTGCTAATAACTCCAAAAAACACTTGTACATACCATATTAATATATTTTAACTTCCACAGAAAATGTTTGTCTTGGATCTTAGGAAAGTGTGCATGAATATATTTATTTGTATTTCATATATTAAGGACGTTTAAAATATAGGAAGAGGGTTCTCAAAAAAATAAACAAAACCATCAATAAAAACATGTGATTGATTTTCTTGATTAAGTAAAACTAGTAATACTACAATTCAATTTTGATTTATTGGCACCTATTTTACTTCAATGTTAAAAGTTTCTATCAAAGTACATTTAGTTGAACAATTTATGCTATAATATATGTATATTAGTGGATGAGAGAGAAGAATGGTTGAAAGATGAAACATGATACACACAAAAAGAAAAGACACAAAATTATTGACTTTTCATAAAGGAGAAATAAGAAAAGGAGAAAGACAATTAGGAACTAATTAAGTATAACTAATTAGAATATTTTAAAAAAAATTGGGTGGGGGATGAGACCCTGACTGCCCATATTCTTTGTCCTTGCTGATCTTTGATGAAAGTGTGGACTTATGTGACGGTTAGATCGTGTATATAAATAACAAAAATGTGATATTGTAAGTCATTGTTAGCATTCAACCTCATATCCATTCTACTTTTGAAAAATGTTGGCTTCTTTATTTATTTAAGAAAATATGTTCATCTACACCATCATTATAATAATATGATAAAATAAAGTGGGAATAGTGGTGGCTGGAAGAAATGTGCAAGTCAATTGTTATTTTTGAGTGATTGGGGGTAGGGGTGTCAAAGAATCGGGTTCGGGTTGGTTCTGAGTCAAAAACTCTTGTCCGTATTGTTTGATTGTCAAATCCAAACCCAAACCTGGACTCAGATTGTACTCATACCTCTCAACCCCGAACTGACCCAGATTGAAAAATGTAAACCCAGAACTAAACCCAAACTCAGATTTGAAGATGATTTAAAAAAAATTCTTGATATAATTACCTATACAATTTTAAATAATTTCATTATCTCAAATAAAATACCAAAGATTCCAAACATTATACAATATTAAACAATTATAATATTAAATTTTCTTTCTTTTGTTAGAGAAAATAATGCTAACAATAGAAAATTAATTCACATAATACAAGAAAATTTTGACATAGTTGCAACATCACATATATCATACTAAACAACATATGAATCAAATCAACATTGTTGCAACATCACCTAAATCATACTAAAACAATACATATTCACATGAAAGTATATCCAATCAAACCAATTGAGATGACTATTACCAACCAAAATAATATTTATAACACATCAAGACAACATCTAAAAAAAGAATCATCCATGTTATTAACACATAAATACATCTAACAAAATAGGAATACCATAATACTATTAAAAAATAACCCATCTTCACATCATATAATTATAACAAATATCACATATAATATATCAAAGAAACACATATATCACTTCAAAATATAGCTTTCATCCAATATATATATGTATGTAGTAACTATTTAGAACCCAGTTTTATCTGATTTTAAAACTTGGAACTGATCCAGTATAGATTAGGACACATAATCTTAAACCCAGAACTGACCTGGAATGTCCTAATTTAAACCTAGACCCAGTATTTTCAGGGTCGGGCATAACTGGGTTCACGGGTTCGGGCAAATTTTGACAGCCCTAAGTGGGGGCATGGAGACAGAGAGAGGAAGTTCTTCATGAACTAGTGCATACTTTTATGTTTAAGGGGGGTTTACTGGAGTTACACTTTTCAAAGTTTAGAAAAAAATACCGTGATTATATTGCCTTATTTGGTGTAGTGGTGGAAAAAGAGAGGAAGAAATGGATTACAAAGTCTGTTTCCATATTTAGTGCAAGGTTGAAGACTATATTGCGGCCATTAGATCATGATCCAATGGCTACTATACACACCTTAAATGAAAGGGGCGCCCAAGATAGAAACTAGAGGCTTCGACAAATAAATATTACATATTAAATCAATGAATTTCTTACTTAGGCTACTATATTTTGCATTTCAAAATTAATATCTTCTAAACCATAACTTCAAATGCATTAAAATTGTGTATATTTCTTAAGTAATATACATGCTGGAGCAAAATTAAATTAAATTTAAATCCTTTGATCCCTCATATAAATTAGTTATCATATTGTTCTTCGAAGGGGATAAAATAATTTACCATTATTCATTAATCCTCGAAAACTCATCAAAAATCCAATATATACTCAATAGTCTCCAATAAAAAATTTCAACTCATTTGTGTAAATAAAATATGAGATATTAACTTTTTATTGTTTCATTGACATAATACAAATGACTTAAACCATTAAATTTAGTTCGAATATAGTTCTTGTATAATTTTTTTGAACCATCAAACATGCTCTAATTGATCTGACATTTTATATCACACTTTAATATTATCGTAACAAATGTTCCTCCAAGTCTCATAAAAAAGGAATTTCGTTTAACCATCTAACTAAAATATCTCTAAAAATATCATTTTTTTCCAAAATGAAATTTATAATTATTCAAAGATCTCCAAAAATTCTAAAATCTTAACCATAGATCTAATAAATGACGATATGCTTCATTAAAATTTTTGGCGTCATTTGGATACGCCAAAAGGATGTCATTTTCATCATTATCTCCTTCATGGGGATTTTTCATAAAAATAATAATTCTCTGATTACATGCTCATGATTAAATTATCTACTAAGAATTTGGATTTGTGTCGGTTCCAGGTCAAAACATCTAGCCCGTGGTTGTTCCACTGACTTCTCAAGAACTAACTCAGATTGAGAAAATTGGATCCAAAATCAAACCCAGAGCCATCTTTAACAATTATTTATAAGAAAAATCAATTGTGAGGTTTAGTTTTGTCTTATAAGAGTTGAGAATTCCAAGGACTTAGTTACATAATTACTCGATGTTAGGTTCACTGGACATATGTTGAAATTGACAACGGCGTGAGATACAGTCCTGATAATGGGACTGATTGGGTGTTAGAGTAAGGAAGAGGAAAGATGAATGAGAGGGGAAGAGATGACATATTCATCACAAAAATAAAAATAGAGAGGAACTCAAGGTGATCAGAAGGTTTTGTATTTTTGTACTAAGGGAATTTGCTGAATAATAATGACATAATTTGATTATGCAATAGGTTGTAGTCTGTTGTGTAATTATGGTATATAACAACAAGTCAGAGTTTGTTGTATCATCTTGGTATATAACAACAAGTTATGACATGTTGCGTGAATATGGTCTATTACAACATGTAGCTATTACAATAGGTGAACTCATGTTGTGTGATTGTGATATATCATAACAGGTTAGTCTACGTTGTGTAATGGTGGTCTATTACAATGATTTATCATGTTGGCTATTGAACAAATCACAACATTTTGTGTAATTATAGTATATACCAACAAGTTGGAGTCTGTTGGGTCATCTTGGTATATAACAATGGGTTTTAACATATTGTATTATTGTGGTCTATTACAACATGTACCTATTACAACAGTTGAATGCCTGGTGTTGGTTAATGATATATTATAATGAGTTAGTCTATGTTGTGTAATGATTGTCTATTACAACATGTTATCATGTGTGACTATTACAACGGGTCACAGTATATTGTGTAATTAAAGTATACAACTGGTTTAAGTATGTTGTCATACTATAGTCTATTACAACATTCTAACACATGTTGTAATATCATGTATACTACAATGGGTTTGGCATGTTGTAAGTAACTCTTGTTGTATGAAATATACAATATACAAGACATAAATTGTCTTGTTGTGATAAGTATGCTAACTACAACTCAACTAGCATAACTGTTGTGTTTATCCCATTGTAAAAACATTTTGTGTACTAGTGATGGTCATGAGGCCACTGCATTTACCACACAAACCATCTCCTACACACGAGAGCACACCGAGATGGTGAATTCTGTAGAAGAAAATGTAGGCTAGCCCTTGTTTCTATAAAACTAGGAGCTATATATAGCTATTACCCTTGGAAGGGAAAGTGTTAATATACTTCTTTCCACTTTGTCGCCTCACCTCCAGGGCCAAGTAGATCCGCTTCAAGTGTTACTCAAAAGGCAGGACCACCAATTGCTAGAGGTGATTGAGACTGAGGCACATAGTAGAAATACATTTCAAGCCATTGAACATGGATTTTGCACACATAACAGATCAACAAAATGGAATCCCAACAACCATACATGCAGGAATGCCGAATCTTAAAGATATTTCAACAGAAGTCCAACAAATTCAAAGTAAGGTTGTTGTGTGTAGTTGTAACGTTGTCAGATCCTACCTTCCAGACACCCCATGGGGCCGAGAGGATGAAATCCAAAAATGTTAGGAAATATTATCAGAGTGCACTGAGGAAGTAATATGTGCATACATGGATAAACAAATATAAGCATACATCATAACATTCTCAACATTCAAAATGTATATTTATACAACATGAATAATTACAAATTACCATTATACATTGCCTAAATCACATAAAATAGCTCCCATAGTCAATAAATCCCCAAAAAATACCCCTAGTCTTATACCTATCAAACTGGGTCAAAATCTGTGGGCGCGCATGGGTCGGAACGTTTGAGTTGGTGGATGATGAAATTTTCCGCTCGTTGAAAATCACCCAAACCCATACCCACCAGTTTATATAGCGGGTTTCACAGCTGACCCACGGGCACCCACATGTGATCCAGTTAACTAAAGACAATATATTTATATACATAATATACACATACACCCATAAAAGATGTTACCTATTTTGCAATTTAAATCTTTACCTTTAACTACAATAATTTTATTCTCTTTATTTTCTATTTTCATTATTCAACAACAAGTACTTGTAATATTAGGAATGTCTAATGTTAAATGAAAAAATTATGTGTTGTTTTTTATGATATTCATATATAAAAACTACATTAATTTTCCTATTTTACATCAAAATACAACAATTGGTTGCTCTTTTTTCTTTTGTTTCCATAGAAACATATGTCAAAACTAACAGAATGTTTTGACATCAAACATAGTAGTTGGTTGGTTCTTTTACACAACATTTGACATAAAAAACACATTTAAAAGTTGTTTTAATTGTTGTTTTTTCATGTTAAGGGAAGCAACTAGCAACTTGTTGATTGGACACATTTTATATGGGCACCTGTAGGTCAACTCCTTAGATCGGGTTTGGGTGTACTTTTCTTCCACCTATTTAAAATTGTATCTTTTTGACCCGCACACGCAATGACCAAACCAAACCCAACCCGCCCATCCATTTGATAGGTCTACATGGACTTAAAAAAAGGTCTAATTTGTTATGAAACAACTAGATCAGACAATTGAGGATTGACGATAATTTAGTTTAGATGTTAATACTCCTTTTTGAGTGTCATCAAATGAAATAAATAATATCCATTGATACTAATCCTCATAAAATTCTGGTAGAGCTGTAATGATGATTAAAGCCCAATTTTGGAAACATATCTGAATAATATACCTAACTACCGGGTTTTTCCTCATTAAAAGACTAATTTGATGCTTTTAGTTGCATTTTAATACTAAAAAACTGATAAAGCATCATAAAAATATGGAAATTAAAATAGGGATTGATTATGATATAGATCATTATAAAAGTAATAGAGACCATCCTAAGATAAGATTGAACCTAGGTTTGGCTAAACTCTAATATTGACCTAAATAACCAAGACTAAAGATGTACATTAATTCATGATGGTTAATTGATATTAATCAGGTGGTGACTAGAATAGTAGACAATGATGGACATATTAGGAATCTCTAAACTCAGGTGCATGGGTTGATTTAGTTCTATGACTATAGTTTTATTTGTTGAAATTATGATACATGTATGATATTTTAATTTGTAAATATTATATGTAGTATAGCTATGTAGTACTCATTATTTTGTCATTTGAAAACATAAATATGAGTAGATGTTTTACAGTTGTGAAGGGGTTCATTATCCCCTGCATGACGAAATGGATTAATGTTGACTAGTATACCTCCCTAGAGCACAAAGTGTACTAGGAGTTCCCTAGAGTACTTGCTACACGGGTTAGGGCTCATCACATTTGTTTTGGTACTAGTCCACCTTGGTAATGCAATTCATCTAAAAAAAGAGTAAAAATTATGTATTTTTCTTATTGAAAAACTATTTTCTACTATATTTCTTTATTTTTGCAAATCTTTTCAAAGTTAAGAAAAATATAAACATATGTATCTGTGTGCCCATGTAGACAACACCTTGTGTGTTGATCTGCTATTTCACGTATGTTTTAGGTTTAGAGCTTGCATCAGAGAAGAGACGGGAAGTGAGCAGTGTTCAGGTTGTACATATTGTGTTAGGATCATATTAGTATACATTTTCAAACTCGTATGATTCTCATTCAATGTGAAATGGTAATTTGTAATAATTCATGTTTTATAAATATACATGCTCAATGTTGAGAATGTTATGGTGTATGCTTACATTTGTTTGTTCGGGTATGTGCTTATTGTTTCTGCAACACATGCTAATACGATTGCTTTATATTTTTGGAGTTCATCCTCTCAGACCCACGAGGTATCGGGAAGGTAGAATTCGAGGATGTTACAACTACACATAATATCCTTACTTTAAAACAACTATAATACATGTCAAAACCCATATTTTCAAGGTCATTACAGTAGCAGGTGGTGTGATTATGCTAATGGTGTTACCCACTACTCAATTGGATTGTGAATAGATGTAACCTCACAAATAGGAACACATAGTGGGTTAACTTTCAAAATTTATAAGTCCTAAACTTAACACACTCACATAAACCAAAAAACTACACCCAAAAGCGCATGAGGAGGGTGGAAAGTATAGGATCGATCTATAGGGAGAAAATGGGCACTAGAGATAGGTTAGTTTTTGGGCTAGGTTCCTACTGTGGAGTCTAGGGTTGAAGGGTTTGAAGGTTGATTGTTGATTACACTAAGGGTTTAGCAAATAAGCAAGTGAAGGAAGACAAACAAGATTAAAACCTAAGTAAACTCTAGACAGACAATTCTAATGAATAAGAAAAGACAAGGAAAGCAGGAAAGGCAAGAATAGTGTAGTCTACACTAAGGCAAGCGAGAAGATGTCAACACTACACTAAGATAGCAAACAGAGCAAAAGAGCAATTAAAGACATAAACTAGAAATAGCAAATCAAGAACAAGGCAAGAAGCTAACTAAGCAAGTAAGGAACTAACCAAGCTAACAATAGCTAAGCAAGAAGGCAATTAGGGTTCTAAAGCAATTAAGAGAGGTGTGGGCTATTTAACGGATGCATTTATCAATTAGGTTGTGGGGTGACATGTGAACATTATGCTTTCATACAGAATATCAAACCAAACAACAATATCGAGTCTAATGAATTATCCTAAAATACTAATTGGCCATGGATATGCTAGGTTGTGTGTAGGGGAACTAGTATGTAACACCCCTACTACACTTATAAGGCTCAATTGGGTTAGGGTTTAGGTGTAATTCAATTAGAGTCTAAGCAAGCCTAGGTTTCTAGGTTAGATGATCTTAGGATGATTAGGGGTAGAGCTTAGTAATGGGAGTGGAAGTGAGGTTTTAGGCCTCCCATCACCCACATTCTAACCTTGAGAATGCTCCATGCTAAAAACACCAAATTCATCTAATCTAGCTACTTAGATCTCTTAACTAGGGCTAGGAGAATTGCTTAGGATGTCGGAAGATGGGTGGCTATATAGGGGTCCATGAATTGGACCAAGGAGCAAATCCCAAAATTCACACATATAAGTGATTTCCCCAAATTCCTAGGTGATTTCAACCACAAACCAACAAGTACTTCATGAAGATTGAGATAGAAATATAATATAATCATTAGAAAATGAAATTACAATGTTTACATACCATTTCCCCCAACATGGTATCAATGTAACATTTTTAGCCCCAAGATCCCCACCTAAGGGGCCTAGCTACTCATGGAAATGCAAAATACAAAAGAAAGGAGAAAGAGGTAGAAAACATCATGGAGCTCAGTGTAGATATAGAAATCCTCCTCTTCAGATGCTACAAGGCGTTCTCCTCCATCCTCCAAGGTGAAAGGGGCATGGAATGATGGTGAAATAGGTTCAAAACACTAGGAAACTAGACTTTTGGTGGTAAAATGGTAGAATGGAGTGGAATGGAGGTGGAGATGGAGTGGAATGGGTGGAATATAAAAATGGGGAGCTAGGAGGTGGTAGAAGGTATCTAACCTCGAGATCCATCCCCCACCTAGGTATATATAGGTCTGTTGGAAGCAATAGGTCAAGTAGGGGTAAAGTGGGAAATGCAGTGCAAAAGTAGCTAGGTTTTTGTGAGTAGCACGACCATGGTGGGAAGGGGTGAGAATGGTCGTGGTGGAGTGGAATGAACGTACTTAGAAATGAAGAAAAGTCACAGTAGCTTGGTCAAATTTGTACATGAAATATCACAGACGTGGTGGTCACCACGACCATGGTGGGGCATGTGTAGAATAGCCATGGTCACCATGGTCGTGGTGGCTTGGAAAACTCTGCCTATTCTACAGCAGTTGCCACACAACCATGCAAGGTGGAATGGCCATTCTAGGCCAGTCTACTACAGACATTCTAAGTGGCATGGCTGTGGTGATTCTTGCTTTGCTTTAATGTGACTCGGTTGACTTTGGATGAGCTAGCGCAACCGTTCTATGGTACCACAGCCATGGTGGTCTCTATTGCAACACTTGGACTTGATTCTTTGTTCATTCTTGGAAATTTTATCTTCAATGGAGATTTGGCCACTAGGGATAGGTTCAGGGAGCCTTGAACTTCACTTTAGGCCTCTCCAAGGGTAGAGAAACCCTAGGATCACTCCATCTCTCTCTCTCTCTCTTCCATCCAAGTGTGGTCCAAATGCTTGTAAAACTTGCAAATAATGTCCATAAGTGAATTTTACACAAATATGCATATTAGGGGAAATAACATGTAATCTAATAGGTATAGATGTGATTGAAATGCAATGACACAAGATGAAGCCCTAAAATAGGTCTGAATCACCACCCCAAACTTAAAACATACTTGTCCCCAAGTATGATCCAATTCAATCTCTCTACAAATTTTCCACATCAAGAAATGACAAATAAAATGCAATAGGTGAATATTGACTAAATGCACTCAAGGATGACTGAGTACATGCAGTCAACCTATCTTCTCTTTCACAATCCAATCATGGCTAGAGCACTGAGCCTGCAAACTTCAAATATGGAGCATATAAAACATAATCAGTCCATATGGCTGTCATATCACTCCGGGTATACTGTTTCATGGCAGAAAAGGTAACAAAATGACTAATATTGTTTTTTTACATTCGTGCATTCCATTTCATATGTCCATCCACACTAAGTAACCCATGTGGATGTGAAAAGGGCAAAATGAGCTAGGTCTGATGTTTCGTAGCTCCATGGTCATGCAAAAGGAAGAAAAGGGTTATGGTAGGAGTTTGGAGTGCTTTTAGACACTCATCTTTTCTTTATCTATATTCTCTTAAAGATGATCATCTTTTTTTTCTTTTTGCATATATTTTTTCTTTTCTTTGCCCTTGGTGTAGATAGGGCACATGATGATGAGGTGAAGTGGGAGGTATGGATATGGCCACATCAAACTTTTGAAGGTGGCCAAGGATGATTGTATGCACTTTGGCTTCCTTTCATGAGGCGGAGAGGCAAGAAGATGGTAGAAGAAGAGTTAGTCAAAGAAGGGTTAGTGGTGTGGACATCAACATGGGACCTCCTACATGAAAGTTACTCCAACAATTTCATCAAGCAATGACACACCACATGAATGAGAAATATTAAAACCACATTTTTGTCATAAGAATGTACAAAACTCTAACTGTTTGCAACTTTCTTCAATCACAATTCAACCAAACAATTAACAAGAATAAGAGAGGTGGTTTAAATGTAAAAGTTAAGATTGAGGCCATCTAGAAATAAAACTTGATAATCACTTTCATTTTTCCAAGTTTGTCATTTTCAATCAAATAAGTAGAGATTGGGTCAAAGAACAATTTTAAGCAAGAAATTCTAAATTTGGCCACAATTGGCCAAAACTGTGACATACAACTCATAAAAACATAATTAACTAATGCGGAAGCGTTCATCAAGCAGCGGATTAGTGAAAATCACTAAAAATTATAACTTTTTGCAAAGAGATCCACACATTGGAAATCTTTTTCTACAAGAGTCAAAGTATAATATTTACATTCTGTTTCAAAGATACATATCATGCATCATTTCTTTGTGAGAATTACAAGCATCAACTATCCTGTCAAGCTAAGCACATGCAGTATAAAAATCTCGAGGCACTGGGCCAAAATCTCGAAATCACTAACTACTACCCCGAGGACCTAAGAGTACAAAGACGACACATAGGACTCTATCAACATCTATACAAGGCATGACAGCCAGTGTCTCCACCTGAGGCTTCATTGTTGTCCCTGTTGCTACAACTGTCCTTCACCTACTGAAGGATTCCTGTCTCCTCGTCCGCGTCCACCTAAAAATGTGGTTCCCATGGGGGTGAGACAATTATAAAAATTGCCCCAGCGAGAGATATAACTCTCCGCCAGTAACATTGTTATTGCAACTTAAGAAGATAAATATGAATGGAAGAATCATATTTGTATAGCAATAGATATTTTAATGTCTAACAGATTAGAACATTATTCTATATCAAAAGCATTGCAACTATAACTTGATAGATTCAACATGTCACTTATCCTTTAATGAATATGAAAGACATGTATAACATCTATTCAAACTACATAATCATTACCACTGCATTAACTCTCTTCAGGCTTAGATCATATATCTAAAGCCTGGTATTATCATTGTGGAGTCATGGCCCAGAGCCATACTCTTTTCATAAAGTGTTGGGATCGTAATCCCTCAGTTCACCACTGGAAATTGCTTATCCTTTCCCAATTTCAATACCATAACCATGTGATTCTAGGTATTTAAACCCTTAGCTCATCCCCTGAGCATTGTTACCACTTCCTTTGGTAACTAACACCTTTAGGTCATCTAACCAAGATAAGATTGATACTTGAGGCCCATTAACCCTCTTGCTACCTCTTACCAGACAACAATGTATGTTATGGCACACAAGGCTCAATAAACAATTCCAATTAATAACATATCATAGCTCATACCTGGCTATGCCCATCACCTCATGATACCTGCATGGTTAGCACATATGATAATAGTACATTAATTATCTATCAACACCATGTAGAAACAAACATATCATTAATTCAAGGGTATCACCCTTATTCCTTTACCAGGATTAGGATTTCCATCATACATATCATGTATCATTCATCCAATCATATTGGACTTATAACACAACAAGGCGTACCAGTATTTGGGGTGTTGGTTATGATATCTATCATATCTAGATGTATCACTTCCCTCAACAACCTCATCTTACTTAAGTTCATATACTTAGCCTGTATTAGGGTATTACCCATCCTAATACTTTATGAACTAATCTATCACATCTATCATGTAAAGAAGTGAACAATAATCACTCACTTGGAGTATACAACCATTGCCAATATTAAGGATTCATCCTTAAGTTAAGAAATTAACAAAAAGACCATGTAAAGTCCTTTTCAAAACAACTCTAAATCAAGCATAGAGTACCACGGCCGTGCAACAAAAAATGGCCGTGCAAAGAGAAGCCACCACGGCCTTGCTACCTTGCACGGTCGTGCTAAGTGAAGCTACCATGGCCGTGCTACCTTGCACGGTCATGCTGAGTAAAGTTGCCACGGCCGTGCTGCCTCGCACGGTCGTTCTACAGAGGATCACCACCTGAATCATATTTGTATATATGAATTCTATTCTTTGATCATTTCAACTTGGTTAGGTCACATCAACCCTTCGATCAAATGCATACAACTATGATTAACATAGTGTACCAAGTCATTGGTCCAATAAGTAAATAGGGATTCATCCCTTAATTGGTACTAGTCCCTTAGGTACTATTAGGTTTCAACCTTTGTAACTTCTTTGTTTATCATTACTAATCATCATTGGATCAATGGATCATTCATCATCTTTATTCTCAAGAGATTCAATCACATTAAACCTCCATTACATAAGGTACCCAATTGAATTAGGGTTTTCAATGTTGATTCCTTCAATCATTGAATTCATGGAACCAATCATCAATTGGACATATACTCATACTTCAATTGAGTTTAATAGGTCAACCTTCAACTGATTTGACCCTCAATTGACCCTTAATTGATCATCAATTAGGGTTTGATTCAATTGAATTAGGGTTTGGAATCGATGATCCTTCAATACTAATCAATGTAAGACTAGTTACTTTGAAACCATTGAACCATCATCCAAATTGGGTATGGCCTGACCCCAAACGGTCTTGAGGTCGTTTGGATGATCTCCAAAAGGTCTTGAGACCGTTTTCCCATGTCACATCATAATCCAAGTCAATCAATCAAAGTTTGAATCATTGGATTGATCACCAATTCATCATTGCATTGTATATCAGCTTGGTACCTTTAGACCTTCAAAAACCTAACCATACTCAACCCTAGACCTCCCAACGGTCTTGGGTGACCACCAAACGGTTTTGAAACCATTTGGATGAGCTCCAAATGGTTTTGAAACCGTTTGGCTCATCCAACCTTTGGATTCTAGTGAAATTCCATCAAGGATTGGTCTATCGAGTTGATCAACAAATCATCACTTAATTGCAATATGATTTGGTACCTTTGGACCTTCAATTGGTCAACTATACTTGACCCCAGACTTCCAAATGGTCTTGGGGTGATCCACAAATGGTTTTGAAACCGTTTGGGTGATCCCCAAACGGTTGTGAAACCGTTTGGGCCAATCAACCCAAAACATCATCTCAATCACTTGCAAAATCAGCACTTAGCCGATTAGGGTTCATACCACATCTTTGGATCTTCCATTACATATACATACTTGACCCTAGACCTCCAAATGGTCTTGGGGTGACCCCCAAGCGGTTTTGAAACCGTTTGGGTGATCCCCAAACGGTTTTGAAACCGTTTGGGCTAATCAACCCAAAATCTCAAATTAACTCATTGAAATTTCAGCACTAATTTCAATTAGGGTTTGCCTAATTGATTAGCCTTCAAATCATGATTCCCTTGGAGTTAATCCATCAAATTTGGAGGGTCATTATCCAACATGATTAGGAACAGTAATATCAAACGGCCAACGCTCGGTCAACCATATCAAATGGTTTTGAAAGCGTTTTCCCAAAACGGTCAAGTTAATCAGGGTGAAAATCACCACTTAATCCAATTAGGTTTACCTAATTGATTAGCCTTCAACTCACGATTCCTTTATATTTAATCCCCCAAATTTGGAGGGTTATCAACCAACATAATTATGAACAGGAATCCCAAACGTTCAACGCTTTGTCAACCATCTAAAACCGTTTTGAAACCCGTTTTCCCAAACAGGTCAAGTTAATCAGGTTGAAAATCAGCACTTAATTCAATTCGATTTGCCTAATTGATTAGCATTCAACCTATGATTACTTTGGAGTTAACCCCTAAAATTTGGAGGGTCATTATCCTATTTAATTAGGAACAATATTCCCAAAAAATTAAACCCTTGGTCAACTCCACCAAACGGTTTTGAAACCGTTTTCTCCCAAATGGTTTGCAAACCGTTTGGTCACCAAACAGTTTGGTGAAACCGTTTGGTCCAACCAAACTTTGAAACCGTTTGCCCAAGATATTTGGGGAGGTATGTGCTTATGCTGATGTCATCATCATCAAGCTCCAAACTCACGAAATGTACTGTGGTTTCCATGGAAATTTCATCAATCAACCAAAATCAATTTCGGAAATGTAGAAATGATCACCAATTGATAAGGAATTGATTGCAATAACAAAGTTAGGATTTCAAGTTATAAAACCCACCTCCAATTGAGCTCCAAAGCTCTAAGATCATGCCATTAATGGTGTATGAAGCTCTTGCAACTCCCCCTAGGCTCGTCCTCAAGCTTTTGGATGAAAACGTTGGCTAGGGTTGAAGAGGAGATCGAAATAAGAAGGAATCCATAATTTGTTTTCGATTTTCACCATGAAATCAAGGAGAACGAAGGTCAAGGGCTTACCAACAGGTTGGGGCTCGTCCTCCTGTAGCTCCTAAGTCCCCTTGAGCTCATCCAAAGAAAAGGAAGAAGAAAGGGCCGAAAAAGCATTTCAATTGATTTGGAAAAGGCACTTTTATAAGTAAATTGATGAGAGAGAAAATGCCTTATAAAAATCCAATAAATCCCAAAAATGTGGCCACCTCTTCCCCCTCATCTTCCTTGGGTACGAGGCATCTTCCTTTGCCTTTAATTCTCCTTCATTATCCTCAATTTAATGAAAAGCAAATTAAGCACCTTAATCATATTATATTAATATCCATAATTTGAGTGGATATTAATTTTCTTTTTTTTTAAGTTAAGCAGACAAATTTCATTATGGAGGGGCCATATGGCATCTACATGAGGAGAAAAAAAACTAAAAGACCACACAAAGATCAAGAACATATACAAACCACCACAAAAACTCATATCGGAATCTGATAAGGACAATGATGTATAGATTCCTCTTCTCCTTCGCTGGCTAAGGTAGCTTTCTATGAGGAATACCTTCAACCTGAGTATGTATATGTGGTAGAGTACCTGCACCAAATTGGCGTTCCAAAAGGATATTTTCCCCGCACTTGCTGCCATACAAACTCCACAACAAAATTGACCGAGAAAGAAAAATCTACCACGAGAAGAGAAAGCAACGCTGATTAACAGCGAGATAGACAAAACAAGAGAACAGTCTAAACAGAAAGTCAATAAAAGAGAAAGGGATAGGAAACTCGTAGCAGTCGGGCTCAACGACAGGGAGGAAGAAGACTGCTGTCTCTAAAGACACCACGTCCACACACCTCCCGAAGAAAAGACCCTGCTGATGACGGGCAAGAAGAGGCCGAGGGGGAGCGGGGCACCGCTTTACGGCGGCCAAACCCCCTCCCCCCAGCCAGCCGCCTATGCAAGAAGAAACCCTAACGGTGCTAGGGTGAGAGTGGGGAGAGCAGCCGTCGAGCCGACCTTATGCCATTTATCTCTCTGGATATTAATTTTCTTTATAATAAGGTGAGTGGAATTTCACCTACTTAGGATATTTTCATTCCTTATCTTGGAAAAAGAACGTCCATCCTAATTCAAAATCAACCAATAACATTTTGGTTGAAGGCCCTTTAATTAATACATTCATTTTTGCCCTAAATTGAATTAGGGTTTCACTTATGATTAAATCTTGATTATTTTAATATCAAGATTCTCTCTCCTCCAACTTAATTCAAATGAGGCACCCCTCTCATTTTATTTGCTCTACATGATTCCAAGAAAGATTAGAGACCTTATTGAAGTGGTAATTTGCATATTGAACCCTAGGTTTTGGGTAAATTGCACTTTACACCAAAACCGGGTTTTAATGCACAACATTGTCCGACAATCTCTATCTTGGTGTCCAGACTTGTAGAAACCTTACCACTACATCATATTCATTCTTATGGTGTCTCAAAATCATAGGAACATCTTATCATGCAACATTTGCAAGTTGACCCCTCAACTTGGGTATTTTGCACTTTAGTCCAAATAAGCAAACATTGCTTCGACATTGTTCAAACAGGACCAAAATTGAAACATAAGTTTCTCATGAGCCCTAATTACTTTTCCCAAGATAAGATTAAGAATCTACTCAACCTTATTAAGAAAAACATCTAGGGTTAACTCATAACCCAGGTCAGGGATGTTCAAAACGGTGCCAAATCACTTTCAAACACATCTACAACTTCTTTATGGAAAATAAAGTAGGAAATAAGCAAATCATAGTTAAAACATGCAAAAATTATCAAAAATCTACATGATGTACAATGCATGGCAAGGAGAGTTTTTTTTTTTGAAAATTACACAAAAAATTACAGAAAGTAAAGTACATGACATGCAAGCATGCAAAGCTGGTAAAATATAATTTAGATAGAAAGAGCAAGAAAATAAAATAAGAAAACAAAACGAAATGGCAGGTGAAATGCAAAAAGAGTGAAATTGGAAAAAGGGCATACCGTCCTACCACCCCCAAACATTTGAATCATGTTGTCCTCAATATGAAAATAAAATATAGGATTGATAGGGTAGATGATCACTGTGGTGACTGCTGTGATGGTTCTTCCTGTTGTGGAGGATGGTGGTAGTAGGAACCCCAGTAGTCTAACTATGGAGGTAGGTAGTTATCTTGATATGTTGATAGTGCGCTCCACCAATCTTCCCCTTACTGGGGTTTCCTCTGGTCCTGAGAGTGATGAAACTAATACATATGGTTGACCTGATAGTGCATCTGCTGATAGTCTAACCACATAGCATCCTGGGTACGTTAGAAACCCTCCCTTGCTCTCAAAATTCCATCTTGGGTTTTCAGTATGTTGTCCTATGTGCTCTAGATGCCCTCCAGCTTCACATGTATAGTGGACATGTCATATCTGTTCACTATGAGTTGTTGTGACTACTGTGATTCCTCCGCCTCTGCCTCCCATGTGCTGACTAAACCTGCATCTACTTCCTCTACTGCTATCCTCTACTCTTCCACCCATGAGTGCTCTCCCAGTCCCTCATCCAGAATCACCTATGGTATTCCTTTCACTCTAGGGTTCTCCTCCTTGTATCTTCTCAGGGTCTCCAAGAATTTAGGAGAATACCCATGCTCCTCTAAGAAAGGAGGAGTATGTTAGGGTATCTCCAGTGAGACACCTGGATATGGGGGGTTGACTTGATATATAATTTTCTAATTTACTACTATAGTCATAGAAGAACGAACCAAGTAGTGTAGGTCCACTAACTTCCCCCCTCTACTTTGGTATATCTGAAAAAATCATGGCCCAGGGTGACAACAATAGACGTCACAATCCCTGCCATAATGAATGGATTCTTTCTCTTGGAAGGGATTGTCCTCATATGATCTATTAGTAAAGCACCTAAATTTAGAAACTTTCCATTAACCAGCCAACCCAAGACAAAAAGATCTTTCTTTGCAGCTACTTCAGTTTTCGTACTTGTCAAAGATTGTGTTTGTAAGTACTTTCTATTCATAGTGGAGGAATGGACTTTGAATAAAACTTGTTTTGGATTTCCCTTTTATGAAGTTGCTATGTCCAGTGAATTACTTCCACTTGGTGATGTAGGTAGTACTCAAGTCATTCTCTGTTCTTCCCCCATCTAAGAGGGCTTCCATCTCATCACTGGTGCAAACATCTTGTTTAGCATCTTTAAAATAATAATGTAGTGCTAGTCTCCAATCACCACTCTAAATGTGTAACGACCAAACTTAATACCGAAAGACAAATCGTCATTGACTAAGCAGAAGCAATCATTAACAGCGGATTACTAAAAACCACTAAAAATTAAAACTATTTACAAAGAGATCCAATATCGGAAAACTCTTTTATCAAGAACCATTGTATTTTATTTACACCTGGTTCATAAGTACATATCCTATACCATCCCTTCTTGAGGATTACAAGCATCAACTGCTCTGTTAAAACTATACACAGGAAGCATAACAACCTCGAGGCATCAAGCCAAAATCTCAGATTGATTCATTAAAAGTACTAACTACTAACTCCGAGGACTTGAGAGTACAGATATGACACATAGGACTCTCTACACAAAATATGACAGCCAGTGCCTCCACCTAGAATATCACTGTTGTCCCTATTGTTGTTGGTGCTACTCTTCCCCTACTATAGGGATTCTGCCTCTTCTTCTGCGTCTACCTAAAAAGTGTTGGTGACCAACGGAGTGAGACCCAGTCCCAGTGAGAGATATAACTCTCTGCCAAAAATATTATTATTATAGTTTAATAGAATAAAACTGAGCAGAGGAATCATATATATTCAACAACAGATAAATCAATGTCTAAATAGATTAGAGCAATATTCTTATTCAAAGCATTTCAGCTATAACTTGATAAAGCAGGATGTCACTTATCCAATAAGGAATTGAAGAACATGTATAACATTTATCCATCTAGGATATGCTAAGCAAGGTAACATCAATGATTCTCGTATTTCAACCTTAAGCAAATATGCTATACGGCTGATTACATTTTACAATCATTCTGAATTAATTCCCTAAAGAGATGAAGTATACCATTCATACTCTAACCGACCACGATTACGTAAAGCATCGGTACCACATAAGACCAATGGAAGAGCCGGAATCCAAGACCTTAACCTTCTCAGTCAGTATGAGATTATATGGAAGAGACATCATGTGTCAAAATGCAATTAGCTTGCCAGGGTATATTAGCATCTTCGTTATAGAGTTATAGCCCGCATCATATACTCTCTTCAGGGTTATGGCCTGTAGCCAATCCCTGGTTTCATATTATGGAGTCATGGCCCGTAGCCATACTCATACTGGGGTATGGTCCGTAACCAATCCTATTCATAGGACATAGCCCGCAACCTTCCTATGGGGCATAAGGATATATTTGCCCAATTACCCCCACATATTCAAAAATATGCACTCCGAGTTAAACTTGTTTCACCATTCAGCAAATTCTGACGCTGATGGATCTGTGGTCAGGGCAACTACATTATATGATATCCTTTGATTAATTAAGTGCATTACCATATTCTTTTAGCATCAATCAAGTTCCCAAACATCAATTATTTCAACAAATGCTACAAAGAATGTGTAATACCATCAAGTACTTTTCAAGACTTATTAAAGAATTGGGATCTCAATCCCTCATCTCATCAGGGGCATTCTCATTCTTTCACAAACTCATCATCATGATTATGGAAAATGGGTATTCAAACCCTCATTTCAACATAGAACACTTGTTACCACTTATCAGGTAGCTAATGCCTTCAGGTCATCTGACCAAGGTAAACATGATACTTGCTACACATGCATCTCACATGGCTCACAAGGCCCATTTCATCTCTTGTTACCTCTTACTAGGAAACAAAACATGTTATGGATCACAAGGCTCATTAACAATTTCAATAAATGAAACATCATAGCTCACACCTAGCTATGCTCATCATCTCATGATACCTGCAAGGTTAGTACACATGATAAAAGTTATATCAATTACATTTCAACACCATGGTATATAAGGGTAACACCACTATTCCCTCATTAGGGTTAGGGTTTCCCATTTCATGTCATTCAGGGTTACTTATCCCCTTACACAAATTAGGGCTATGGTTAATCATCTCATTGCCCAAGATTAGGGTTTCATGTATTATAACCCAAAATTAGGGTTTCACATATCTTCACCCTATATTAGGGTTAGGGTTTGAAATTAGTGCTTCACATAGTATTACATAACATCACCCTAGATTAGAGTTTCACATCACATTCCCATGTATTAGGGTTTCACACATCATTACCTTGAATTAAAGTTTCTTATAACATTTCCCCAAATTTAGGGTTTCATGTAGCTTTACCCAAAATTAGGGTTTCATGAAGCATCCTCTTAAATTAGGGTTTCTCATTATATTGCCCTGAATTAGGGTTTCTCATATCATTACCCTAAATTAGGGTTACAACATCAGCCTAGATTAGGGTTTCACCTAGCTTTACCTTAAATTAGGGTTAGGGTTCATCAACCTTCTTGGTTAGGGTTTCATGATCTCTTTATCAAGGATCAAACCCTAATTACAAATGGAAAGCATCAAGGAATATTCATTACATGTTTGTCACATATGTATGGGTTTATCTCTCTCTCATCCTCTCTAGGATCTTGATTACTCCTCACTTAATTAAATTGGATCAAACCTTCGTGCAAGTACATACATCTATAGTTGACATAGTGTATTGAGTTGCTACTTTCATAAACCTTTAGGGTTAACCACTCTAAAGGTTCTAATCACCTAAGTACTTTAGGAATTCAACCATTGTACTTACCTTTGATAATCATCATTATCAATCATGAGGTCAATTGACCTTTCATCACCTTAAGTCGTTAAATGATTTTGGGTACTTTGAACCTCCAAATGGTTTTGACTCTTTTAACCTCCAAAAAAACGGTTTTGAAACCATTTGGGCATCTAGGGTTGAGACCGTGTACCCTCCAAACGGTTTTGAAGCCGTTTGGGCATCTAGGCTTGAGACCGTTTTCCCTCCAAATAGTTTTGAAACCATTTGGGCATCTAGGGTTGAGACCGTTTGCCCTCCAAATGGTTTTGAAACCATTTGGGCATCTAGGGTTGACACTGTTTGCCCTCCAAATGGTTTTGAAACCATTTGGGCACTCAACCCTTGAAAGTGTTCGAACAAAGCATCATTGAGATCGATTGGACAAACCAACATTTGAAACTGATTAGATAAATCAACCTTGAAACCGATTGGATAAATCAAACTTGAAACTGATTGTACCTCCAAATGGTTTAAGACCGTTTGATCTCAAACGGTTTGAAGATTGTTTGATTCCAAATAGTCTCAAGACCGTTTGGTCCAAACTACCTTGAAACCGAAAGGATCATCTAGGGTTCCCTTCAACCAATCAATTAGGGTTTGCTTCATTGAATCATTCATCAATTGGACCATTGAGAGTACATCAAATCATAACCCTTGTATCTCCAACCATCCATCAAAGCCTTGACCTCCAAATGGTTTTGACTCCTCTTGACCTCAAATGGTCTTGAGACCGTTTGCCCTCAAACGGTCTTGAGACCGTTTGATCACTAAAAAGCAAAACCGTTTGTTATGATATTTATTGAGGTGTGTGCTGAGATGACATCATCATCTTCAAGCTTTAAACCTTCGAAATTTTCTATGATCTTTGTGGTGATTTCAACAATTAATCAAAAGGAAAATTTAGAAAGAAGAAAGAATCATCATATGATAAAGAAATGCATTCAATAATGACATTTAAGGGTTCAAGTTATATAACCCACCTTCAAAGTTGAATCCAAGCTTCAAGATTCACATCTTTAATGGTGAATGAAGCTTTTTCAACTTCCCAAGGTCCGTCCTCAAGTCTTTGAGTGAAAAGAATGGCTAAAGTTGAAGATTGAATGGAGAAAAGAAGAAAATAAGCATTGAATTTTGATTTCCACCATGAAATCAAGGTTGAAGATGATTAAGGAGCTCACCTACTGGTTGGGGTACGTCCTCCTGTTGCTCCTAAGCTCCCTTATGTTTGTCCAAAGCAAGGAAAGAAAGAAGATTCGAAAAAGAGTCTTAATGTGGGTGGACAATGAAGTGTATATAAGGGAATTTCAATGAGAGAGAAAGTGATATAATAATCCTTCGATTCCATAAATTAGTGCCACTTATCCCCCTCACTTCCTTGCATACAAAGCCATCATCCTCCCCTTCGAAATACGCTTCTTTATCCATGAATTAAAAGAAAACAATTAAGCACCTTAATCAATTTAATAATAATATCCAAAAATTAGTGGATATTACTTTTTCTTTAACTAATGTGAGTGGGCTCTCCACTCGCTTGAGATATTTTTGGTGCCATTTCAAGGCACAAGGACGTCCACACATATAGGATTTAAACCAACACATTTTTTTTTAAGGTCACTTCAATTAATATTTATATTTTTGCATTAAATTGAATTAGGGTTTCAATTATGCTTAAATCTTGATTATTTTAATACTAAGATTCTCTCTCCTCCAAAGTGATCTAAATGAGACACCCCTCTCATTTTATTTTCTCTACATAATGCCAAGAAACATTAGGGACTCTCTAGAAGTGATAGTTTGCATATTCAACCCTAGGTTTTGGTTAAATTGCACATTACACCAAAACTAGGTTTTAATGCACAAACATTGCTCAATAAGCTCTTTCTTGGTGCTCAGGCTTCTACAAGCCATACCTCTACATCATTTTAATTCTTATGATGCTTCAACACTTGAGAAACATTTTATCATGTAACATTTGCAAGTTAACCCCTCTACTTGGGTAATTTGCACTTTAGTCCAAAACGGGAAAAATATTGTTTTTAACATTATTCAAAAAGGACTAAAATTGAAACATAAGTTCCTCTTTAGCCTTAATTACTTTTCAAAAGATAAGAGCAAGCATATAATTATCTTTCTTCAACAAAACATCTAGGGTTAAAGCATAACCCAGGTCAGGGATGTTACAAATTATCCACCCCTAACAGGTATTTCGTCCCTGAAATCATTAAGAGAAAAGATAAGGGTACTTCCTCCTCATCTCTTCCTCTAGCTCCCACGTAGCTTCTTCATTGCCACAGTGATGGTAGAGAACTTTCAAAAGACATATGTCTTTCTGTTTCAGATTTTTAATTCTTTTACCAAGGATCATCACAGGTCCTTCAACATATGATATATCATCATTTAATTATACCTCCATAGGTTGCAAAACTAACTCTGTGTCAAGATGAAACTTTTTAGCATGGAGATATGGACTGGATGCAACTTATGTAGCTCAGGTGGCAACTCCAACTTATAGGCTACCTTTCCAATCCGTTCAATGATTGGATAAGGCCCCATAAATCTAGGAGCTAACTTTCCCTTCTTTCCAAATCTAAGGACACCTTTCCAAGGTGAGACTTTGAGATATACCATGTATCCAACTTGGAATTCTAAAGGTCTTCGCCGTTTGTCAGAATACAAATTTTGTCTATCCTGTGCAGTCTTTAATTGTTGTTGTATTACTTTAATCTTCTCAGTTGTCTGCTGCACTAGCTTAGGACCCAAAAGTTGATATTCTTCTATTTCATACCAACATAAAGGAGATCTACAACGTTTACCATATAATGCTTCATATGGTTCCATATCAATACTGTGTTGATAGCTATTATTGTAAGCAAATTCTATCAAGCTCAGGTGTAGATCCCAACTTCCTACAAACTAAAGGACACATGCCCTAAGCAAATCCTCCAAGGTTTGTATGGTCCTCTCAGATTGTCCATCTGTCTGTGGGTGAAAATCATTACTAAACCTTAACTGCGTACCCAAAGCTTTATGAATTCACTCCCAAAAATGACTCATGAACTGGGGACCTCTATCAAGAACAATAGTAACTAGAACCCCGTGGAATCCCACTATCTCATCTATATATATCTGTGCAAGCTTCTCAGTAGTGTAGGTTGTTTTGACACGAAGGAAATGTGCTGTCTTAGTCAACCTATCAACTATCACCCATATGGAATCATGACCTTTGGTTATTCTAGGCAAACCAACCACAAAGTCCATGGTTACGTGATCCCATTTCCACTGCGGTATAGGAAAAGGTTGCATTATTCCTATGGGATTTTGATGTTTCGCTTTAACTTGCTGACACACCGCACATTGCATAACAAACTCAGCTACATCTTTCTTCAATCCTGGCCACCAATACATATCTTTCAAGTTATGATACATTTTGGTGCTTCCTAGATGCATTGCATACATTGAAGAATTAGTTTCCTCCATGACTAACTTCCTTAAGTCATTGGCATCATGTACTGCCATCCTACCATGGTAATAGACTACCTAATCATCTGACTCGTGAAAGCCATCCCATTTCTCACTACCATACTCTGACCTGATCTGCTGAATCACAGTATCAACCTGTTGTGCCTCTTTAATCTACAGTCTTAGAGTAGGTTTCACTTGCATCTCAGCTAACAGCCTGGCTAACAACGATACCTTAAGCTGTATATTATTTTGCCTCAAGGAGATAAGCATATCTCTTTTAAAGCACACTAAGGAGATCAACTGTGCTTTATCTAAGGCTAGTGATGATGATTTCCTACTTTTTGCGTCAGCCACTACATTAGCCTTCCCTGGATGATAATCAATTGTACAGTCGTAGTCCTTGATTAACTTCATCCAGCGACGTTGTCTCATGTTCAACTCATGTTGTGAGGAGATATATTTTAGATTCTTATGGTCTATGAAAATTTGTAATGTTTCTCCATAGAGATAATGTCTCTAGATCTTCAAAGCATGGAACACAACAGCTAGCTCTAGATCATGTGTCAGATAATTCTCTTGGTGTTTCTTAAGCTGTCGAGAGGCAAAAGAAATCACTTGTTTATCCTGCATCAACACACATTCTAGACCATTTTTAGAAGCATCACATAAAACAATGTATATCTTTCCTTGCTCAGGTAACACTAACACATGTGCACTTGTTAACCTTTCTTTCAACAGCTGGAAAGAATGTTGACACTTGTCATTCCATACAAAAGGAATCTCCTTCCTGGTCAACTTGGTTAGGGGTAAAGCTATAGAACTGAAGTTCTTAATGAACCTCATGTAATAGCCTGCCAGTCCTAGGAAACTGTGTATCTCCATTGGTGACTTCAGCTGTTCCCATTGCAAGATAGATTCTACCTTCTTAGGATCAACACAGATACCTAAGGCAGATATTACATGTCCTATAAAAGAAACTTCTGGAAACCATAACTCGCATTTGCTAAACTTGGCATACATCTTATGCTCTCTTAGCAAAATTAAAGCCTGACGGAGGTGCTGCTCATGCTGTTGAGCATCTCTACTGTATATCAAGATGTCATCTATGAAGACTACTATGAACTGATCAAAAAAAGGCTGGAAGATTCTATTCATGAGTTCCATGAATGCAGCTGGTGCATTAGTTAGTCCAAACGAGATAACTATGAACTCATAGTGACCATACCTTTTCATGAAGGCTGAATTAGGTATGTCACTCTCCTTGATACGCAACTGATGGTATCTTGACCTCAGATATATCTTAGATAAGATAGTTGCACCACACAACTGATCAAACATGTCATCTATCCTTGGCAGAGGATACTTGTTTTTTATAGTTACTTTATTTAATTGCCTATAGTTGATGCATAATTGCATAGACCCATCCTTCTTCTTAACAAAGAGAATCGGAGCACCCCATGGTGAAGTACTCGGTCAGATAAAACCTTTCTCAAGCAACTCATGCAGTTGTTTCTTGAGCTCTGCCATCTCAGCAAGTGCCATTCTATACGGTGTTTGTGCTATTGGTTGCATGCCCGAGATTAGATTAATCTCAAAATCAATCTCTCAGGACAGAGGAACACTTGGAAGTTCCTCAAGGAACACATCTTCAAACTCCCTAACTATTGAAACTTCAGAAAGATTAGGGCTATCCATTATGGTGTCTACCACATGTGCAAAGAATGCAAAGCATCCTTGTCTCATCAGCTTCTCATCTACCATAGTTGACATGAGACAGGTTTGAAGAATCTTTCTATCTCCCTGAAAGATCCATGTGTCACTGTCATCTGTGAACACAGCCTGCTTAGAATCACAATCCAAGACAACCTTATACTTTTCTAGGGTGTCCATCCTAAGAATTATATCAAACACATGCATCACAAGTGGTATAAGATCCACCTGAATGCAATGCTCAGAAAAGGAAAGAATGCAGGGAGAACACACCTCCCGTAGCACTACAGATCTAAGCAAAGAAGTTTGCAACAACAAACTCTCTGCCCTATGACCAACTGTCATATTGCAGTCAAGGATCACTTCTCTAGTGACAAAGGAATGCGTAGCACCCAGATCAATCAAAATAGATATGAAGCAGGATAAAGACATATTAGAATGAAATAGTTCCATCTGACTAGTCACAACTCGAGGGTTGACTACTGCTTCGGGTTGATTCATCGAATAGAATCTCGCCATTGCTTGTTATTGACCCTGTACTCGATTATTGGGTGTCGACGAACTAGCTTGGGATGCTTGTCCATGTCCTCTAGTGCCACTAGAAAACTACCTCCTTTGAGAGCCTTGTTGACTCTGCCTCTGGGGTTGAATCACCATTGTGTTCCCGGCTGGACAATCCTTTCCAAGATGTCCCACTTGTCTACACTAGTGACAGATCCTGGTCTCATGATAGGGTTTGTGAGGTCCAGTAACCGATGTTGATGTTGTGTTGGGGGATCTACTTGGAACAACACTATAACCCCTACCCCTGCTTGACGTCCATCGCGTTTGGGTATTAAACCTCAGTGGTGCCGCCGGTACAGAAAACCTCAGCTTCTTAAATCCCTCAAACCTCTGTCCTTGGAACTGAGTGTACACCTTCTTACCACTGGTCTATCGCTTCTCCATCACAGACCTTTCTATCCATCTCACAAACTCCACTAAGGTAGCAAACCACTCTCTGCTCTCCAAAGTAGACACGTGTGTGGTCAATTCAGCGTTCAACACCTTCTCAAAATGTTGAATTCTTTCCTCATCTGTAGCTGCCATGTGCGGACAGAATCACAAAAGCTCCATGAACTTAGCCTCATACTCGCTAATGTTCATTGGTCCTTGTCTTATCCTCTCAAACTGATATATCTTCTCGTCTAGGTAAGTCTTAGGGAAGTATCTACTGACGACTTCTCGTCAGAATTCTTCCCATCTGATTTCAACACTTGGCCTCTTGCCCTCTTCTATTGTCCACCAGTGGCCAGCACTCCCTTTTAGAAGGTACACTGCATGCCTCACCTTCTATGCTTCAGGGATATTGAGGATTCTAAAGGCCTTCTCCAACTTAGTCAACCATAAATCAACATCTACTGGGTCAGCTATACCAACATAATCTGTGGCTCCAACCCGACGAAGTCATTCGAAAGTCTTGCCAGCTCCCTATCCTTCATTATGGGCTGGTGCCCTCGATGCAGGTGGTGGAATCCTATTCACCATATGCTTCATGGTTGCCATGAACTACCCAAACAGAGCATGGAAAGCTGGGTTCTCTATCTCTGCTTGGTTAAACTGAGGATGTTCAGGCGTCAGTTCCTCCCTTGCCTGGTTCCTTTCACCTCCTCTTGGTGCAGCAACACTTCTCTCAGGTGCATGTTCTTGGTGTGATCCAGACATCTTCAAGTTCTTCTTCTCCTCCTATATAAGCATAACTCACTATCAGATAAATTGGAAGACACTAGAATAGACTCAACAACCTTAATCTTATGTCTCTGTAGACTCAGCGAACCTAGAGCTCTGATACCAAAAACTTGTAACGACCAAACTTAATATCGACAGACAAATCATCGTTGACTAAGCAGAAGCAATCATTAACACCGGATTACTGAAAATCACTAAAAACTAAAGCCATTTACAAAGAGATCCAAACACAGGAAAACTCTTTTATCAAGAACCAATGTATTTTATTTACATCCCGGTTCATAAGTACATATCCTGTACCATCCCTTCTTGAGGATTACAAGCATCAACTACTCTGTTAAAACTATACACAGGCAGCATAAGAACCTCGAGGCATCAAGCCAAAATCTCAGATTGATTAATTAAAGGTACTAACTACTAACTCCAAGGTCCTGAGTGTACAGAGATGACACATATGACTCTCTATACAAAATATGATAGCCAGTGCCTCCACCTAGAATATCATTGTTGTCCCTGTTGCTACTGCTGCTGCTGCTCTTCCCCTCCTATAGGGTTTCTACCTCTTCTTCCGCGTCTACCTAAAAAGTGTCGGTGACCAACAGAGTGAGACCCAGTCTCGGCGAGAGATATAACTCTCCACCAAAAACATTATTATTGTAGTTTAATAGAATAAAACTAAGCATAAGAATCATATATATTCAACAACATATAAATCAATGTCTAAACAGATTAGAGCAATATTCTTATTCAAAGCATTTCAGCTATAACTTGATAAAGCAGCATGTCACTTATCCAATAAGGAATTGAAGAAAATGTATAATATTTATCCATCTAGGATATGCTAAGCAAGGTAACATCAACCAATCATTCTCGTATTTCAACCTTAAGCAAATACGCTACATAGCTGATTACATTTTACAATCATTTTTTTTTGTCGGTCAAAAAGCGTGTTACTATTAATACCAAAAACTTTGGGCACTTAGTACCCCATTACATCGACAGGAGCTAAAAGCTCAAATAAGGATCAAAGTCCCCGCGTAGGGGGAAACACATATTTCTAAAACAAGAAACAAAACTAAGAAGACCTATCTAACTAACCAAACTAGGTCCAAGCATTCCAACCGGAAAAAGGCTATTTACAAACCACTATAACATGCATTCAGCGTACCCACAAGTAGTAATAGCAGCTTGACATAGAACAAAACTAGTTTTCCTGCCTGTAGCTAGCCATGAAGCTACTGACCTTCTCAGCTACCAGAACTATGAGTTTTTAAATGGGAAACATCACCCAAAAAGGAACCCCTAGCATCGGATCAACACGGAACCGAGCAAGACGGATGAGAAGTAAGAACCAGCACTTTTAACACCAAAGTGTGGGAGGGAACATGTCTCACAAACACTCCATCATTCTTAGCACAGCACCAACTATCTATTAGAGTATCCACAAAGCGTGGTACTATGCCAAGATTAGGAAATCCTTCAAACTATCCTCCCACCACACAGCCTGATGCTAACCTGTAAGGTCCTTGATCTTCGGTGGTTGTTGTTTATACGGCAACAAATACAATGTCAGGGAAGAACCAGCACAGGCATAAGTTGTTGTATGCACAGCGGCAAACAACAAACACCTGAAGAGGTGTTTCCTTCACGGCAGTGACAGAGGGCCAAAGGAGAAGGCTTGAAGAGCTGCTCCCATAAACCGACTGCCCATGTGCGTGCTATATCATCGAGTATGAACTACTCCATCTCCACGCAAGGAAAGAACTAAACCAAAGAACAGCATTCCTCCACATCCTAAGATGGAACAGGAAGAAAAGGAAGCTACCACGTCTCGGCGAAACAGGGAAATCAGGAATCGGAGAATGACGACGCTTAGAGCCACTCTTCGTAGCCATAACGCCCAACCACAAAAATGAAGAAAAGACACTGAGGATCGTCCTAATCTTCATCCATCTCCTTTGTGTCAGCGGTGAACTCCCTAAACAGGGAAGACACCACCAGCCTGCACCTCCCAAGAGGAGCAAGGTCTTAGCCAAAGCGTGAAGGCCTACCACCGCTGCCGAATCATCAAACACCTTGCAGGTGTTCTTCTTAAGCACCTGGAAGCCACCCAGCCATCGGACACCTGGCCGACACAATCAGGGAGACCCATCATGCTCCTCAGCGTCGTCGAGTGTCGGGTACAGACCCCGGACAATAGACTCTGCAAAAGGCCTGGAGGAGAAACCTCCATCGAGCAACAGGGCCCTCACAGCCCCCCGCTTCCGCCGCAAAAAATCTGCCAGGAGCGGCCACCACAAGAGAACTGTCCCTCTGCAGAAGACCATCCATCCGGAGAAGAAAGGGCTCCCACTGGCAGTGCAAGATGAGGCAAAGTTGCAGGAGACTCTACGCCGCCATTGCGATGGACGAGACCTGCTACCAGCATGAGGTGAGGGAACTGGAAGGAGAAGGAGATCGAGATTCCTTGCTCTGCCCGCAGCGACGAACCAGTTGAGCCAGATCCAGACGAGCAGCTTCTCTCCGTCCATCCCTATAAACAGATCAGAGTCGACTAGGTCTAGCTGCCACTCGCAATCGAGATCCAAGCTACAGCCGCTCGTCATGCCGGATCACTGAACGCTGGAAGAAGACGACTCCTCTCCCACTAACCCCAATCAGCTAAGTGGATGTCGATCAGGTCGACTCAGCCGCTTCACTACCAGATCCAGATCCTGCTTTGAACCTCCAGCGCACACTTCCTAGCCCAACCTCATCCACCTTTTCCTCACCCGAACAAGATGAGCAAACGAGGAGCCGAAACCCCTCGACAACCCCTCCTAGCCTTCAGGCACAGACCGCGAACCAACGACTCTATCAAGGTTGAGTCGCTCGCCACTTCCACCAGAGAGTTAGCAGAACGCAGGGAGGCCAGGGGGGAGGAAGACGCCGGGGAAGCGCCCCCTCCCCCCCAGCGGCGGCCGCCGGGAACCCTAGAGAGAAGGGGAAGCTGCAAACTAGAGAGAGTGGAATGCTCAAGTCTTTCTCAAACAAAATGCAAAGTATTACATTTTACAATCATTTTGAATTAATGCCGTAAAGAGATGAAGTACACCATTCCTACTCTAACCGACCATGATTACGTAAAGCATCGGTACCACATAAGGTCAATGGAAGATCCATAATCCAAGACGTCAACCTTCTCAGTCAGTACAAGATTATATGGCAGATACATCATGTGTCAAACTGCAATTAGCTTGCTAGGGTATATTTGCATCTTTGGTATAGAGTTATAGCCCGCAACATATACTCTCTTTAGGGTTATGTCCTGTAGCCAATGCCTGGTTTCATATTATGGAGTCATGGCCCGTAGCCATACTCATACTGGGGTATGGTCTCTAACCAATCCCGTGCATAGGACATAGCCCGCAGCCATTCCTATGGGGATATTTGTCCAATTACCCCCACATATTAAAAAATATGCACTTTGAGTTAAACTCGTTTCACCATTAAGAAAATTTTGACGCTAATGGATCTATGGTCATGCAAACTACATTATATGATATCACTTGATTAATTAAGTGCATTACCATATTCTTTTAGCATCAATCAAGTTCCCAAATATCAATTATTTTAAAAATGCTACAAAGAATGTGTAATACCGTCAAGTACTTTTCAAGACTTATTAAAGCATTGGGATCTCAATCCCTCATCTCATCAGGGGCATTCTCATCCTTTCACTAACTCATCATCATGATTATTAAAAATGGGTATTCAAACCCTCAGTTCAACATAGAACACTTGTTACCACTTATCAGGTAGCTAACGCCTTCAGTTCATCTGACCAAGGTAAACATGATACTTGCTACACAAGCATCTCACATGGCTCACAAGGCAAATTTCATCTATTGTAACCTCTTACTAGGAAATAAAACATGTTATGGCTCACAAGGCCCATTAACAATTTCAATGAATGAAACATCATAGCTCATACATGGCTATGCTCATCATCTCATGATACCTGCAAGGTTAGTACACATGATAACAGTTATATCAATTACATTTCAGCACCATGCTATATAAGGGTAACACCACTATTCCCTCATTAGGGTTAGGGTTTCCCATTTCATGTCATTCAGGGTTACTTATCCCCTTACACAAATTAGGGCTATGGTTAATCATCTCATTGCCCAAGATTAGGGTTTCATGTATTATAACCCAAAATTAGGGTTTCACACATCTTCACCCTATATTAGGGTTAGGGTTTCAAATTAGTGCTTCACATAGTATTACATAGCATCACCCTAGATTAGGGTTTCACATCACATTCCCCTGTATTAGGGTTTCACACATTATTACCTTGAATTAAGGTTTCTTATAACATTTCCCCAAATTTAAGGTTTCATGTAGCTTTACCCAAAATTAGGGTTTCATGAAGCATCCTCTTAAATTAGGGTTTCTCATTATATTACCCTGAATTAGGGTTTCTCATATTATTACCCTAAATTAGGGTTACAACATCAGCCTAGATTAGGGTTTCACCTAGCTTTACCTTAAATTAGGGTTAGGGTTCATCAACCTTCTCGGTTAGGGTTTCATGATCTCTTTATCAAGGATCAAACCCTAATTACAAATGGAAAGCATCAAGGCATATTCATTACATGTTTGTCACATATGTATGGTTTTATCTCTCTCTCATCCTCTCTAGGATCTTGATTACTCCACACTTAATTAAATTGGATCAACCCATCATGCAAGTACATACATCTATGGTTGACATAATGTATTGAGTTGCTACTTTCATAAACCTTTAGGGTTAACCACTCTAAAGGTACTAATCACCTAAGTACTTTAGGAATTCAACCATTGTACTTACCTTTGATAATATCATTATCAATCATGAGGTCAATTGATCTTTCCTCACCTTAAGTCTCTAAACGATTTTGGGTACTTTGAACCTCCAAATGGTTTTGACCCTTTTAATCTCCAAATGGTTTTGAAACCGTTTCCCCTCCTAATGATTTTGAAACCATTTGGGCATCTGGGGTTGAGACCGTTTGTCCTCCAAACGGTTTTGAAACCATTTGGGCATCTAGGGCTGAGACCGTTTGCCCTCCAAACGGTTTTGAAACCATTTGGGAATCTAGGGTTGAGACCGTTTGCCCTCCAAACAATTTTGAAACCATTTGGACACTCAATCCTTGAAACTGTTTGAACAAATCATCATTGAGATCGATTGGACAAACCAACATTTGAAACCGATTAGATAAATCAACCTTGAAACCGATTGGACCTCCAAATGGTTTGAGACCGTTTGATCTCAAACGGTTTGAATACCATTTGATTCCAAATGGTCTCAAAGACCGTTTGGTCCAAACTACCTTGAAACTGAAAGGATCATCTAGGGTTTCCTTCAACCAATCAATTAGGGTTTGCTTCATTGAATCATTCATCAATTGGACCATTGAGAGTACATCAAATCATAACCCTTGGATCTCCAACCATCCATTACAGCCGTTGACCTCCAAATAGTTTTGAGTCCTCTTAACCTCAAACGGTCTTGAGACTGTTTGGTGTCAAACGGTCTTGAGACTATTTGATCACCAAAAAGCAAAACCGTTTGCTATGATATTTATTGAGGTGTGTGGTGAGATTAAATCATCACATTCAAGCTTCAACCCTTCGAAATTTTCTATGATCTTTGTGGTGATTTCAATAATTAATCAAAAGGAAAATCGAGAAAGACGAAAGAATCATCATATGATAAAGAAATGCATTCAATCATGACATTTAAGGGTTCAAGTTATCTAAACCACATTCAAAGTTGAATCCAAGCTTCAGTTTCACATCTTTAATGGTGAATGAAGCTATCTCAACTTCCCAAGGTCCGTACTTAAGTCTTTGAGTGAAAAGAAGGGCTAAAGTTGAAGATTGAATGGAGAAAAGAAGAAAATAAGCATTGAATTTCGATTTCCACCATGAAATCAAGGTTGACGATGATTAAGGAGCTCACCTACAGGTTGGGGTACGTCCTCCTGTTGCTCCTAAGCTCCCTTGTGTATGGACAAAGTAAGGAAAGAAAGAAGATTCGAAAGAGAGTCTTCATGTGGGTGGAAAATGAAGTGTATATAAGGGAATTTCAATGAGAGAGAAAGTGATATAATAATCCTTCAATTTCCTAAATTAGTGCCACTTATCCCCCTCACTTCCTTGCATATGAAGCCATCATCATCCCCTTCGAAATCCTCTTCTTTATTCATGAATTAAAAGAAAACTATTAAGCACCTTAATCCATTTAATAATAATATCCAAAAATTAGTGGATATTACTTTTTCTTTAACTAATGTGAGTGGGCTCTCCACTCACTTGAGATATTTTCGGTGCCATTTCAAGTCACAAGGACATATACACATATAGGATTTCAACCAACATATTTTTGGTTGAAGGGCACTTCAATCAATATTTATATTTTTTTCATTAAATTGAATTAGGGTTTCAATTATGCTTAAATCTTGATTATTTTAATACCAAGATTCTCTCTCCTCCAAAGTGATTCAGATGAGATGCCCCTCTCATTTTATTTTCTCTACATGATGCCAAGAAACAATAGGGACTCTCTAGACGTGATATTTTTCATATTCAATGCTAGCTTTTGGGTAAATTGCACATTACACAAAAACTAGGTTTTAATGCACAAACATTGCTCAATAAGCTCTTTCTTGGTGCTCAGGCTTCTACAAGCCATACCTCTGCATAATTTTCATTCTTATGATGCTTCAACACTTAATAAACATTTTGTCATGTAACATTTGCAAGTTAACCCCTCAACTTGGGTAATTTGCACTTTAGTCCAAAATGGGCAAAACATTATTTTCAACATTATTCAAAAATGACTAAAATTGAAACATAAGTTCCTCTTAAGTCTTAATTACTTTTCAAAAGATAATAGAAAGCATATAATTATCTTTATTAAACAAAACATCTAGGGTTAAAGCATAACCCAGGTCAGGGATGATACAAAATGCATCCTCACCATCATCACAAATCTTCTCTAAAGTGGCGAACAACTGACGTGTCAACTCCACATAAGTCTCATGTGGTGTCACCAATATGTAGAAAAGGCCCACTGCTTCCATTATGCTAGGGAAATAGGTGTAGAAACCATGATATCTAGCATTTCCTGACACACATAATAAGTGGTAATCACCTTGTGTGTTAAGCACTCTGGGTGCTTTGACTTCTATGCCAGACTGCTAGTAACCTCATGAGCTCTCTCAGACTGCTGCTGGGGTGTCTCTGACTATGGTGCATCTGACATCACCTCATCCTCATCACCTAGAAGAAACTATCTCTGTGCTCGAGGTTGAGGTTACGGCTACGGTTATGGTCCCGAGGACGCTGAGGGACGTGCCACTGAAACTAATAGACAAATTATTGTAATTGTTGGTCGGGCTGGTGAGGGTGGTGATGGTGCACTTCATGGCTACAGAGATGCTTCCTCCACAATTGAATATATCAAATTATCCAATTTGGCTTCCACCAAACATGCAGTTTCAGTTGAGATAGAGGAGGGCAGCAGAGCGGTAGACGCCAGAGTTGAAGACAATCCATTGTTGGGCTGATGTTGGTAACCAAGAATTCCCTTGGTCTTCTCCACTACCTTCATGACCATTTTTTTCATCTTGAACATTTTTTGATGGAGAAATTTAGATTTTTGGTTTTCTCTGAAGAACGGAGCTGTTAGGGTGGATTGGAAAGAAATGGTGGAATTTGTGGATAAAAATGGGTGATATTTGTAGATTAAGTTAGTGGAAATGATGGGGAACTGATTAGAGATGGTTTGGGGGTGATTTGGTGGTGATTCGAGGTAGGAAGAGGGGGTGCGAAGTGTTGCACGACAGCTAGGGCGTGGAGAGTGTCCGTTTTGTTCGTGAGAAATGAAAGTAAGAAGTTGGAAAAACTGCTGAATTCTGACTTAACCGAATGGACTGCAGCACGGTCGTGTTGTGCAACATGATTGTGGTGGCTTCATGCAGCACGACTGTCCACTAAGGTATGGCCGTGTTGGGTCTGTTCTTCAGTTCTCAAATTTTCTTTGATTCACATTGATTTCTCTGTTGATTTTGAGTACACCACCATGGCCGTTCAATGTCACCACACTTTTGGTGAGTACTGTGACAGTTCATTTCAACTCGAATCTCATCAAAACATCAAATATTTGATCTGAAGTGATTTTTCTTTGAAACATTTTCTCAATTTCATCTAATTTTGCTCATTTCAACCTATTTTCACATGTACATCTTACAACTAAAAAAATGTATTAAAAACAAGTTGTGTGTTTTCTTGAAAAAGTGTAAAAATAATCAAAAGTATAAAAAATGGAAGTTTGGGTGAAAAATTCCCAAACCTAGGTCGGTTGCTTCCAACAACCGCTGATTTTCATGCCTTCAGTTGGGCTTCTTGTTGATTCTTCAATCATTCATCCATTTGGCATCCTCATGTGCCCATTCTTGCAATAAATGCATTTCTCATTTACACTCGACCTATGCTTCTCATCCCTTTGATCACCAAAACTTTCCTCAAATCTTTCTTGTAGATCTTCTCCTCTCAAATGATCAATCAGACTCTTAAATTGACCATATCCAATATCCTCAGCTCAAACTTGCCGGTTTAGGACTTGTATATGTTGATATTTAGCTTGATGCTCATGAAAGAGACTGTCATAATGCCACTGTGAACATGTATCTCAACATCAACTATGGATAAAAATGGTCTTCCCAAGATGTAGAGGATCTTCCTATCATCCGGCTCTATGTCAAGAATAATGAAATCAGCTGGGAACACTTCTCCTCTTTCCTTATCAATCATTAACAAAACATCATCCACTCTTCCTCTAGGAACTTTGATGGAACCATCCTCCAATTAGAGAGTGCAATTTTTTGATATCAACTTTCCTAAACCCAGCTCAACATAGACACTATATGGCATCAAATTCACACTATATCACAAATCAAGTAGGGATTTGTCTATACAATGCCCCCCAATGTATCTAGGTATGATTGGGGCTCTGGGGTCTTTTGTCTTCATGGGAAGTGAGTGTTGTATGATTGAGCTCACTTATTCAGTCAACTTGACTCTCTTTGGTATTCTCCCCATTGACCTTCTCTTCACATTGCATAATTTCTTAAGAAACTTGGCATATAATGGAATCTGCTTGATAGAATGCAACAAAGGAATGTTAACCTTCACTTGGCAAAACACCTCAAGAATGTCAACATTGTGCTTTTGTCTCCTCCTTACTTCTGATGGCTCATCTAATGCCTCAATGAATGGTGGCTCACTAGCTTTGGTCTTACTTACATCAACATGATTCTCTTGCGGCATGCCATAAAGTGGAACATTAGGCATGGTAGGACCTACAAATGGAGTGTGAGGTTGACAAAATGGCATCCCAAACTCAACAAGAGGTATCATAGAGTCATCTTCGGAAATTTCAATCATAGTATCATCACTTGGTTGTCTTTACTTTGCCTTATCAACCTTTATTTGACTTGCAGGATGCTCAAGAGATTTTCTACTCCTTAGAACTATCACAATACTTCCTTGCTCATGGTGGATAGGGGGATATAGTTGTGGCCATGTAGGAGGTGGAGGTGGTATTTGGTATTAAAATTGAGGCGGATGGGAGAATTGAGGTTGGAAAGTGAATTGTTGACAAAGTTGTGGATATGGAGGGGGAGGAGGAATGTAAGACTTGAGATTTCCTTAGAAGTGTTATATGGGCTATACTTGCATGGGAGGTGAAATATATAAAACTTGTGAAGAAGGCATTGGTCCACTTGCTTCATTGAAACTCACTATGGGCCTTGAAGACAATTTTTCTTCTTGGAGAGCAAGTATGGAAAATATCTTCTCCTCAATCCTTATCATATTCATTTGTATGTCACCAAATCTCTTCAACATGTAGAGAGACTCTTCCTCAAACCTTGAGCTATATCTTGGACTTTGTTGTTCTTGGTTGCTATAGGAGTGAGGTGTCTTCCTTTCTGCACCATAGAACTCAACAGAATTGACCAAGTGGCAAGGAAGATTTGTCACTTGGTTCTTCATGAAACTCACCATGTCACCAAGAATCTTCATCACTTGCTGAATGGAGTCATTATGAGTCAGAGATGTCACACCAAAGGCATGACCACCATTATCCATCATGCTAGAAGCTCAAATTCTTGAACCTTCTGCCAGCTGCTCATACAATGACCATATCTCCTCAGGTGGCCTAGCTATGAAAACTCTTCCACAAGAAGAATCTATTGTATATTGATCCTTTAGAGATAGGCTGGAGTAGAATGATTGAACTAGCTACCATAAAGGGATCTCATGGTGTAGGCACTCTCTCAACATCTTCTTAAATCTCTGCCAAGAATTGTGAAGTTTTTCATTTCCCATTTGACTAAAACTCACTATTGTACACCTCATTTGTTTCAACCTTGCTATAGAGTAGAATTGCCTTAAGAATGCATTCTTCATCACTTCCCAACTCATGATGTCCCTTCTTGAATCATACCAGTCATTGGTTTTGTCTTTGAGGGAGAATGAGAAAAAGGTCAAACTGATTGTGTCATCACTAGCCGTCGGCATCTTGAAAGTGGAGCATACTTGAAGAAATGAGTCCAAGTGCTTGTAGGAAGTCTCACTCTCTGAGACGTAGAATGTGGGCATCATCCGAAGAAGACCTGGAGGGATGGAGAATTTCTCCCATGGCATTTGATCAACTCTGCTAGCAATTGGCGATTTGTAGTTGCTAGGCATGAAATAATCTTGAAGTGGCTTGTGAGGTGCATTTTGGCCTTCCATATTGTCTTCCTTGAGTGACTTGTCACATGCACAAGGCACAACCAAACAAAAGAGAACAAGTTAGAAAACCAATATGCACAAAAAATGCAAATAATAAATAATAAATAATAGCAATGAGCAGGGAAATAGGAAAAGATCAAAGCAAAAATAACTAGCTAGGATGAGCATCTCGCTCCCCAAAAATAATGCCAAAAATCTTGGTGCGGTTCTGCTAATGGTGTTACACACTACTCAATTGGAGTTTGAATAGATGCATTCCCGTGAACAAGAACAAATGGTGGGTTAACTTTCAAAATTTATAAGGACGTAACTTAACACACTCACATAAGCCAAAACACTACACCCATAAGCATACAGGGTCATGTTGTAGTATACAAGGGTGGCAAGTATAGGGTCAATCCACAGAAAGAAAAGGGGACACTAGAGCTAGGTTAGTTTTTGGGCTAGGTTCCTACTATAGAGTCTAGGATTGTAGGGTTTGAAGGTTTGTTGTTGATTACACTAAGGGTTGAGAAAAAAAGAAAGTGAAGGAAGACAAACATGATTATAACCTAAGTTAACCCCAGACAGTTAATTCTAATGAAAAAGAAAAGGCAAGGCAAGCAGGAAAGGCAAGAAAAGAGAAATTTACACTAAGGGATGTGAGAAGATGTGTACACTACACTAAGCTAGCAAATGTGGCAAAAGAGAAATTAAAGGCCTAAACTACAAAGAATAAAGTAAGAACAAGGCAAGAAGCTAAATAAGCAAGTAAATAACTAAACAAACTAACACTAGCTAAGAAAGAAGGCAATTAGGGTTCTAAAGCAATTAAGAGAGGTGTGGGCTATTTGGGGGATGCACTTATTAATTAGGTTGGGGAGTGACATGTGAACATTATGCTTTCATGTAGATTATCTAACCAAACAACAAGCTAGAGTGTAATGAATCATCCTAAACTACTAACTGGCCATGGATATGCTAGGTTGTGTATCGGGGAACTAGTCCCTAACACCCCTACTACCCTTGCAATGCTCAATTGGGTTAGGGTTTAGGTGTAATTCAATTAGAATCTAGAAAGCCTAGGTTTCTAGGTTAGATGATCTTAGGATGATTAGGGGTTGAGCTTAGTTATGGGAGTGGAAGTGAGGTTTTTGGCCTCCCATCACCCACATTCTAACCTTGAGAAATCTCCATGCTAAGCACACCAAATTCATCTAATCTAACTACTTAGATCTCTCAACTAGGGTTAGGAGAATTTCTTAGCATGTAGGAAGATGGGTGGCTAGCAAGGCATCCATGAATTGGACCAAGGAGCAAATCCCAAAATTCACCCATATAGGCAATTCCTCTAAATTCCTAGATGAAAGCACAATCCAACAAGAAATTCATGAAGATTGAGATAGAAATAGAACATAATTATTAGCAAATGAAATTACAATGTTTACATATCATTTTCCACCAACATGGTATCAAAGTAACATTTTTGATCACCAAGAAGCTCACCTAAGGGGCCTAGCTACTCATGGAAATGCAAAATATAAAAAGAAAGGAGAAAGAGGTAGAAGAAGCCATGGAGATCGCTGTAGATGGAGCAATCCTCCTCTTCAGCTACTGTAAGATGTCCTCCTCCTTCCTCAAAGGTGCAAGGGGCATGAAATGATGGAAAAATAGGGTCAAAACACTAGGAAACTAGGATTTTGGTGGTGGAAATGGTGAAATAGAGTGGAATGGGGGTGGAATGAGTGGAATGAGAAAATGGGGAGCTAGGCGGTGAGAGAAGGTAGCTAACCTCGAGCTCCAATCGCCACCTAGGTATATATAGGTCTGGGGGAAGCAATAGGTCAAGTAGGGGTAAAGTGGGAAATGCAATGCAAAAATAGCTAGGTTTCTGTGAGTAGTACGGCCGTGGTGGTCACCACAAATGTGGAGGAAAGGGTGAAAATGGTCGTGGTGGAGTGGAATGCCTATATTGAGTAATGGGGAAAAATCATAGTAACTTGGTCAAATGTGTACATGAAGTAGCATGGTCGTGGTGGTCACCACATCCGTGGTGGGGCAAGGGTAGCACAACTGTGGTGGTCACCACGATTGTGGTGGCTTGGGAAACTCTACCTATTCTTGGCTCCACGACCATTTTGCATTAGCTTCCACACGACTGTGCAAGGTGGCACAAACATTCTGGGTCAATCCACCATGACCATTCTGAGTGGCACGGCCGTGGTGATTCCTGCTTTACTTCAATGTGACTCTGTTGAATTTGGATGTGCCAACCCAGCCATTTTGAGGTACCATGATCGTTGTGGTCTCTGTTGCATCACTTTGACTTGATTATTTATTCATTCTTTGACATCTTTGCTTCAATGGAGCTTTGGCCACTAGGTTTAGGTTGAGGGAGCCTCAGACTTCACTTTAGACCTCTCCAAGGGTAGAGAAACCCTAGGATCACTCCTTCTCTCTCCCCTCCATCCAAGCATGGTCCAAATGCCTAAAAATATGCAAATAATGTCCATAAGTGCATTTTACACAAATATGAATATTAGGGTAAATAACATGTAATATAATAGGTATAGATGTGATTGAAATGCAATGACACAAGATGAAGCCCGAAAATAGGTCTGAATCACCACTCCAAACTTAAAACATACTTGTACCCAAGTATGCTCCAACTCAATCTCTCTACAAATTTTCCACATCAAGAAATTACAAATGCAATGAAATTGGTGTATATTGACTAAATAGGGTCAAGGATGACTAAGTACATGCATTCCACTTCTCTTCTCTTTCACAAAGCAATCATGATTAGAGTATTGAGCTTGCAAACCTGAAATATAGAGCATAAAAAACACATCAACCCATATGGTTGTCATATCACTCCTGGTATACCATTTCATCGTAGCAAATGTAAAAAAATGACTAATATTGTTGTTTTATATTCATGCATTCAATTTCAAATGTCCATCCACACTAAGTAACCCATGTGGCTGTAAAAAAGGGCAAAATGAGCTGGGTTTGATGTTTCCTAGCTCCATTGGCTTACAAAAGGAAGAAAGGGTTACAGTAAGAGTTTGGAGTGCTTTTACACACTCATCTTTTTTTATTTAGATGCACTTAAACATGAGAATCTTTTATTTTCTTTTTGCATATTTTTTATATATTTTTTATTTCCCTTGGTGTAGATAGGGCACATGATGATGAGCGTGAAGCTGGGGGGGGGTGTTATGGATATAGTCACCCCAAACTTTTAGAGCTGGCCAAGGTTGATTGTGTGTACTTTGACATCCTTTCATGTGGCAGAGAGGTAAGAAGATGGTAGAAGAAGAGTGAGTAAAAGAAGGGTTAGTGGTGTGGACATCAGCATGAGACCTCCTGCATGAAAGTTACTCCAACAATTTCATCAAACAATGACACACCACATGAATGAGCAATACTAAAACCACATTTCCATCATGAGATTGCACAAAACTCTAACCGTTTGTGACTTGCTTCAATTAAAATTCAACCAAATAGTTCACAAGCATAACAAAGGTGGTTCAAATGTAAAAAGTCAAGATTGAGGCCATCTCGCAATAAACCATGATAATTCACTTGTCAAATAAGTAGAGATTGGTTAAAAACACACTTATAGGCAAGAAATTCTAAATTTGGCCAAAATTGGCCAAAATGGTGCCAAATCACTTTGAATCAGATCTATGGCTTCATTATGGAAAATAGAGTAGGAAACAAGCAAATTCTAGTTAAAACATTCAAAAATTACCAAAAAACTACATGATGTGCAATGCATGGCAAGGGGAGATTTTTTTGTTGAAAATTACACAAAATTTAATAGAAAGTAAACTACATGACCTGCAAGCATGTAAGTTGGTAAAATCTAATCTAGATAGAAAGAGCAAGAAAATAAAAGTTAATGGCAGGTGAAATGCAAAAAGAGTGAAATGGGAAAAAGGGCATACCACCCTACAAACCCAAACTTTTGAATCATGTTGTCCTCAGCATGAAACCAACATATAGGAGTGATGGGGTAGATGATCACTATGATGGCTTCAATGGTGGTCCTCCCTGTGGTGAAGGATGTTGGTCGTAGGAACCCCAATAGTCGACTGTGGAGGTGAGTAGTTATAATGATATTTTGACAGTGTGCGCCACCAATCCTTTCCCCCAGTGGGGGTTTCTCTTGGCCTGGGCATGCTGAAATTGATACATGTGGTTGACTTGACAGTGTATCTACTGATGGTCTAACCACATAGCATCCTTGGTGTGTTGGAAATCCTCCAGTGCCCTCAAAATGCCCTCCTGGGTTCTCACTATGATATCTTGTATGCTCTGGATGCCCTCCAGCAGTGCATGTATAGTGGACATGTCATATGCATTCGATGTGGGCTGTTGTGTCGACTGTGATGCCTCTGCCTCCCATCTCCTGACTTGAAATGCATCTGATGCCTCTTCTTCTCTCCTCTCCTCTTCCGCCCGTGAGCGCTCTCCACGCCCCTCAGCTAGAATCACCTCTAGTATTCCTTCATCTCTAGGGTGCTCCTCCTTGTATCTCCTCAAGGTTTCCAAGAAGTTTGGAGCGTGCCCATTCTCCTCTAAGAGAGGAGGAGTGTGGTAGGGTAGCTCCAGTGAGATACCTGGATACGGCGGTTGACCTGATATATAATTTTTTAATCCGCTACTACAACCATATAAGAACGAACCAAGCAGTGTAGGTCCACTAACCTCCCCCCTCTTCCCTGGTATATTCGGAAACATCATGGCCTAGGGCGTCAACAATATATGTCACAATCCCTCCATAATGAATGAATTCTTTCTCTTGGATGGGATTGTCCTTATATTGGATTTAGTGATGATTCTAGGGTTGGAGAGGGGGTGAGAAGTGATGCACTACTGCTAGGGCATGAAGAGTGCCCGTTCTATTTATGAGAAATGTAAAAGAAGTTTGAAACATTGTTGAATTTTGACTTAAGTTGCTGAAATCAGGCTATAGCACGACCGTGCTAAGCAACACAGCCATGATGGCTTCATGCAACACATCCATCTTGGATCTATTCTTTAGTTCTCAAATTTTCTTTGATTCACTTTGATTTTTCTGTTGATTTTGATAGCACCACCACAATCATTCCATGTCACCACGGCCGTGGTGAGTACTGTGACAACTCATTTCAACTTGAATCTCATCAAAACATCAAATCTTTGATCCGAAGTGATTTTTCTTTGCAACTTTTTCTCATTTCATCTAATTTTCCTCATTTCAACCTATTTTTTCCAGTACATCTTAAAACTAAACAAAAGCTATTAAAAACAAGTGTGTGTCTTTTTCTTGGAAAAGTGTAAAAATAACCAAAAGTATTAAAAATGGAAGATTGGGTGAAAAGTTCCCAAACCTAGGTGGGTTGCTATAACGACCCGCACTTTTAAGTGTCTAAAAGACCTTAAAGTCACAGATCATTAATCATAAATTCTAGGATCAGATTCATGAAATACTATAGAATAATAAACAATTTCCTTTAATGATCAAATATTTACATGTTTGCATAAAAACCTCTTCTAAAGAGTTACATAACTTTTAAATAGAACTTCTTATACAAGTGTTGAAGATATACATTTACAACTAAACTATCAGGAGTAACCCTAGTGTCTTCAGCATCTTTATCTATACCATCATGTCCACGCTATGAAGTATATCTGGTACCTAAAATGTCGACAAACAAATATGCGGTCAATATATTTCTATACTGGTACGTGGGTTCAGAAAATAATAAAAAATACACATATAAGCAAACATCTTTGTCTTGCATATAAGAATATAAACTTATTTTCATATTCTAACCCATATCTGGTCAACTACCTCAGGTGTAATCACTATCCCTTCGGGGCTCGTGTGCATTACCCTTAAGACCAGTCTAACCCATGGTTTATAATACTATTATTTACTTTACATGAAACTCATAAGAACTTTATAATTTGAAAGAAGTAAATAAACAAGCAAGCAGTTTATTTGTTGTTCAATCTCATCGAGAAACATCGACAATCTCGAAATTTGATACATTTATTCATAAGCATAACCACGAACCTCATGCCATCGCAGAAACCATGAAGAACATCATATACTTGAAGAATGTTTCCAAACATCCAAGCAACAAAGCATGTAATCAACAAGTATCTGAAATAAGGCATACTACATATGTGTCACCATGTATTCATATTATATTATTCATATCTAGATACACTCCTAAAGTAGGGTTTAGGTTATCTCATGTTTAGACTAGGGATTAGGGTTACAAACCTTAATTCCACCACATCATGGTTTCTACGATTACACTTTTAGTTATACATATTAGGTGAAACCCTAATTATCAACTTAAGCACATTAGATTACTCGTCACACCTAAATCACATTACTAACATTAAGATCATAGCAAGATGTCCGTGTTGGTTGTAAAACCCTAAACAACATGAATACGATTACTAATATGGACTCGTCCATTATACATCATTATCATGGATTTCCTCATTATACATATCCAGATTCACTATTAGCTTAGCATAACCAAATCTAATCAATTACACATCAAATTAAGGCTAATATAGATTTTCCTTTACATTAACCACATCAACTCATGTATTAAACCTACTTTTCAAATAGGAAGCATAATTAGGTTCTAAAACTATTTTATTTGGATTCCACTCATTTTTATGAGAAATTTTCATATATTATATGTCCCCATCAGAGTTACCAATTAATAGTTATGATTTACTAAAGATTAACAAATCTTGCCCAATCAGAAACCGCCAAGTCTGTGCCACTTACTTGATTCTAAATCATGTTGGTGACCAAGTGGTTTCAAGAAAGGATGCTTGCACCCCTAACTCTTGAATATGCATGCAGGGGCACTAGGGACATTACACCCTTTCTTTCCTTCCTCGTCCAAACCTGTTCCCCAACCTGACACTTTTTGCAAAAACGCAAGCTGCGTGTAACGACTTCTCCCTCCTTCTGACTCCGGCGACCTCCTCCTTGGGCGTGACACTTCCACATGCTTCAGGGTCCCCACAGCTATCGTGGCTGGAGGCAAGGATCCTGGACGCCGCCCCCAAGATGCTCTATCCTCCATTCTCGCTCCCCCCGTAGGTGCAGGACATACTGCAGGCGTCGTGGAGGGGCTCTGTTCCCCGACGATGCCTCCGCAGCCACTGTCCACCCTCAGTGCCCCCTAGCACAGATATTTACTAGCATGGCATCCCTTCTGGCTGCAACAAGACACCCCAGGCTTGACGCAGCCTAGGTTACAAACCACGCCCTCCATGGACGACACTTCTCCTCCACAGCCTGGTTCGGGTACAGCACGGATGGCTTGGGGTAGCCAAGTTGGTCGGAGTACATCCCAACATTTACGAGACCCTAACCGTTAGGGTATCCTGTCAGGAAGATGGTCACCACTTACCATGCACATGGAAGAGGGTGGTCGAACCCCTCTAGGGATGATGGTATCGCAGATTGCTCATGTGCAGTTCTATCTGCGTTGGAGGAACTAAAGAAAGCTAGGGGATTCAGATATCTTAGACTCTCTACAGAGTTCCTGGTTGTAGAAGGGATGTCTAGGTATATATATATATCCACCTCCCCAAAACCCTAAAGGGTTCCCACGTAAGGCAAAAGAAATGAGAGGGATAGGGACTGTCTTCCTATGCATAGCGTAGAGTCCAATCAACAGGGATGATCCCCCCATTAAACACATCTTGGATTATTCTCTAATGTAAAGAAGTTTTCAAAAGATTAAACCCCACATTGGATACATTATTATCCTAGTCATTAAATGCCTCTCCATTATCCTAAATTATGGGGGCAAACTTTCTTTCTATAATCCATTATTCATATATGCCATCAAAGTACCCCCTTTGTTGCCTTATATTGGCCTCCTTCACAATTATGGAGTACCTTCATTGGAATGTATCTTTTTGTTTTGAAGAGAGTATTTAATAGATTCCCATATGACAACGTTGGTAATCCAAAGAAAACATGCGCAATTTATATAGTTCCTTTTTATCTCTCTTTAATTTACCCTTTAAATCAACCATTCTCACTTCAAGAAAGCTCATAAAATCATTTGCAATGTATATCTGGTAAGTTAGGATGTAGAGATGTCTTAACCATTGTTTTACCAAACTTGGCTAGATAATTATCTTTAATCATTTAAAACACCACATCTCTTATTCTTCTTTGGAAACTTGCATATCTTCTTATATTTTATTTACCATATCAAAAGCCATTAATACCAATTCATTATGAATTCTTTTCATTTATTTAACTTGTGCCACAAGCACCCATGCCACAAAGGCAATTAACACTATTATTCCATCAATAATACGATTAGGGAATTATAAATCAATTCATTTATATAATTCAATTTTTATCAATATTGAGGATATTATTGTTGCCTCCCACAAGTGTTGAGTTTCATACCTTCAGCTGGGCTTTTTGGCGATTCTTCAATCATTCATCCATTTGGCATCCTCATGTGCCCATTCTTGAAATAAATGCATCTCTCATTTACACTCAACCTATGGTCCTCATCACTTTGATCACCAAAATTTTCATCAAATCTGCCATCTGGATTCCTCGTCTCAAATGATCAATCAGACTCTTGAAGTGACCATATCCAATATCCTCATCTCAAACTCACTGGTTTGAGGACTTGTATATGTTGATCTTTATCTTCATGTCCATGAAAGAGACTGTCATTATGCCATTGTGAACATGTATCTCGACATCAAGTGTGGAAAAAAGTGGTCTTTCTAAGATGATAGGGATCTTCCTATCATCTAGATCCATGTGAAAAACAATGAAAACATCCGCGAACACTACTCATTTCCTTGTCAATAATTACCAAAATATCATCCACTCTGCCTCTAGGAACTTTGATGGAATGGTTGGTCAATTGGATAGTGTAATGTGTCAGTTTCAACTTGCCTAAACCCAACTTAACATAGACACTATATGGCATAACATTCACACTAGATCGCAAATCAAGTAAGGTTTTGTCTATGCAATGTCCCCAATGTAGCTAGGTTTGATTGGGGCTTTGGGTTCTTTCATCTTCACAGTAAGTGAGTGTTGGAGGATTGCACTCACTTGTTCGGTCAACTTGACTCTCTTTGGTATTCTCCCCATTGACCTTCTCTTCATAGTGCATAAGTTCTTAAGAAACTTGCCATATGATGGAATCTTCTTGATAGCATCCAACAATGTAATGTTGACCTTCACTTGGCAAAACACCTGAAGTATGTCAACATTGTGCTTTTTTCTCCTCCTTACTGCTGGTGGCTCATCTAATGCCTCAATGAATGGTGGCTCACTGGCTTTGGTCTAACTTGCATCAACATGATTCTCTTGTAGAAGTTCATGAAGTGGAACACTAGGGATGGTAGGACCTACAAATGAAGTGTGAGGTGGAGAACATAGCATCCCAAACTCAACATGAGGTATCACATAGTCATCTTCGGCAATTTCAATCACGGTATCACCACTTGGCTACCTTTTCTTTGCTTTATCAACCTCTCTCTGACTTGTGAGCTGCTCAAGAGATTGTCCACTCCTTAGAACTGTCACACCACTTCATTGCTCATGGTGGAGAGAGGGAGCTAGTTGTGGCTATGTAGGAGGTGGAGGTGGTACTTGGTATTAAAATTGAGGTGGAGGAGAGAATTGAAGTTGGAATGTGAATTGTTGAGAAAGATGTGGAGATGGAGGGGGAGCAGTGTAAGGCTTGGGATTGCCTTGGAAAGTGGTATATGTGTTGTAATTGCATGGGGTGGACTATAGAAAACTTGTGAAGAAGGCATTGGTCCACTTGGTTAATTGAAACTCAATATGGGCCTTTAAGACAATTTTCTTCTTGGAGTGAAAGTACAGAAGATAGATGATCTATCCTCTCCTCAAGCCTTGTCACATTCATTTGTATGTCATCAAATCTCTTCAACCTAGAGAGAACCTCTTCCTAAAATCTTGTGCTATATCTTGGACTTTGTGCTTCTTGGTAGTTATACGAGTGAGGTGTCTTCTTTTCTTCACCATAGAACTAAACAAAATTGACCGAGTGGCAAGGAACATTTGTCACTTGGTTCTTCATGAAACTCACCATGTCATCTAAAATCTTCAACACTTGTAGGCTTGATTCATTATGAGTCAGAGGTGTCACAACAAAGGCATGGCCAGCATCATTCATTATTGCTAGAACCTCGAATTGTTGAAACTTCTATCAGCTTCTCATACAATGGCCATATCTCCTGAGGTGGTCTAGCCATGAAAACTCCTCCACAAGAAGAATATCTTGTAGCTTGATCCTTTAGAGATAGTCTAGAGTAGAATGATTGAACTAGATGCCACAAGGGGATCTCATGGCGTGGGCACTCTCTCGACATCCTCTTAAATCTTTCCCAAGTATTGTGAAGCTATTCATTGCCCATTTGACTAAAACTCACTATGGTACGCCACATTTGTGTCAACATTGCTATAGATTAGAATTTCCTCAAGAATGAATTCTTTATCACTTCCCAACTCATGAAGTCCCTCCTTGAATCATACCAATCTTTGGCTTTGTCTTTGAGGGAGAATGAGAACAAGGTCTACCGGATTGTGTCATCACTAGTCGTCGGCATCCTTAAAGTGGAGCATACTTTAAGAAATGAGTCGATGTGCTTGTATGGGTTCTCACTCTCTGAGTCGTAGAGGGTGGGTAGGAGCCCAAGAAGAGCTGGAGGGATGGATAATTTCCCCCCTGACATTTGATCAACTCTGCTAGCAATTGGTAATTTATTGTTTCTTGGCATGAAGTAATCTTTAGGTGGCTTGTGAGGTGCATTTTTGCCTTCCATCTTGTCTTCCCTGAGTGGCTTGTCACATGCACAAGGCACAACCAAATAGTAGAGAACATGTTAGAAAACCAATATGCACAAAGAATGCAAAGAGTAAACAATATATAATAGCAATGACAAGGGAAAAAGGAAAACATCAAAGAAAAACTAACTAGCTAGTGCAAGCACCTCTCTTCCCGACAACAACGCCATAAATCTTGGTGCAATTCTGCTTTGGTGTTACACACTACTCAATTGGAGTTTGAATAGATGCAACCCTATGAACAGGAACACACAGTGGGTTAACTTTCAAATTTTCTAAGGACATAACTTAACACATTCACATAAACCAAAACACTGCATCTGTAAGCGTACAAAGTTGTGTCCTAGTATAGGAGGGCGGCAAGTATAGGGTTGATCAAGAGGGAGAAAAGGGGGAACTAGAGCTTGATTAGTTTTTTTTGGCTAGGTTCCTACTACGGATTCTAGGGTTGAAGGCTTTGAATGATGATTGTTCATTGCACTAAGGGTTGAGAAAACAAGAAAGTAAAGGATGACAAACAAGGCTGAAACTTAAGTTAACCCTAGATTGTTAATTTTAATGAAAAAGAAAAGACATGGCAAGAAGGAAAGATAAGAAAAGAGCAAAATACACTAAGGAAAGTGAGAAGATGTCTACACTACACTAAGTTAGAAAATTGGAAAAAAGAATAATTAATGACCTAAGCTAGCAAGAACAAAATAAGAACAAGGCAAGAAGCTAACTAAGAAAGTAAATAACTAACCGAGCTAACACTAGCTAAGCAAGAAGGCAATTAGGGTTCTAAAGTAATTAAGAGAGGTGTGGGCTGTTTGGGGGATACACTTATCAATTTGGTTGGGGTGCCATGTAAAGATTATGCTTTCATTTAGATGATCAAACCAAACAACAAGCAAGAGTCTAATGAATTATCCTAAACTACTAATTGGCCATGGATATGCTAGGTAGTGTACAGGGGAACTAGTCCATAACACCCCTTACTACCCTTGTGAGGATTGATTGGGTTAGGTTTTAGGAGTAATTTAATTAGAGTCTAAGCAAGCCTAGGTGTCTAGGTTAGATGATCTTTGGATGAGTAGGGGCTGATGTTAGTAATGGGAGTGGAAGTGAGGCTGTAGGCTTCCCATCACCCACATTCTAACCTTGAGAAAGCTCCAAGCTAAGCACAACAAATTCATCTAATCTAGCTACTTATATCTCTTAACTAGGGTTAGGAGAATTGCTTAGCATTTGGAAGATGGGTGGCTAGCTAGGGATCCATGAATTGGAACTAGGAGCAAATCCCTAAATTCACACATATAAGCAATATCCCTAAATTCCTAGGTGATTTCAAGGACAAACCAATAAGCGATTCGTGAAGATTGAGATAGAAATAGAACATAATTATTAGCAAATGAAAATTATAATGTTTACATATCATTTTCACCCAAAATGTTATCAAAGTAACATTTTCAGCCCCAAGAAGCCCACCTAAGGGGCCTAGCTACTCATGGAAATGCAAAATACAAAAAGAAAGGAGAAAAAGGTAGAAGAAGCCATAGAACTTGGTGTAGATGGATCAATCCTCCTCTTCAACAACTATAAGACATCCTCCTCCTTCCTCAAAGGTTCAAGGGGCATGTAATGATGGCAAAATATGGTCAAAACACTAGGAAACTAGGGTTTTGGTGGTGGAAATTGTGAAATGGAGTGGAATTGAGGTGGAAATGGAGTGGAATGGGTGGAATGCAAAAATGGGGATCTAGGAAGTGGTAGAAGGTAACCGTGAGCTCCAACGGCCGCCTAGGTCTATATAGGTCTAGGGGAAGCAATAGGTCAAGTAGGGGTAAAGTGGGAAATGAAGTGTAAAAGTAGTTAGGCTTTTGTGAGTAGCACGACTGTGGTGGTCACCACGGCCGTGGTGGGAAGGGGTGAGAGCAGTCGTGGTGGAGTGGAACGACTGTACTAAGAATTGGGGAAAATCATATTAACTTGGTCAAATTTGTACATGAAGTAGCACGGCCGTGGTGGTCACCACGACCATGGTGGGGCAAGGGTAGCACAGCCGTGGTGGTCACCATGGCCATGATGGGGTGAATAACTCTACCCAGTCTTGGCTCCACGATCATTCTGCATCAGCTTCCACACTGCCGTGCAAGGTGGCACGACTGTTCTGGGTCAGTCTACCATGACCATTCTGAGTGGCACTTCCGTGGTGATTCTTGCTTTACTTCAATGTGAGTATGTTGACTTTGTATGAGCCAAAATGGCTGTTCTAAGGTACCACGGCCGTGGTTGTGTCTATTGCATCACTTTCACTTGGTTATTTGTTCATTCTTGGACATCTTTACTTCCATGGTGCTTTGGCCACTAGGGATAGGTTGATAATCCTTAGACTTCACTTTAGGCCTCTCCAAGGAAGACGAAACCCTAGGATCACTCCTTCTCTCTCTCCTTCATCCAAGCATGGTCCAAAATACCTGAAAAACATGCAAATAACGTCTATAAGTGCATTTTACACAAATATGCATATTAGGGGAAATAACATGTAATCAAATAGGTTTAGATGTGATTGAAATGAAATATGACACAAGATGAAGCCCTAAAATAGGGCTGAATCACCACCCCAAAATTAAAACATACTTGTCCTCAAGTATGCTCCAACTCAATCTCTCTACAAATTTTCCACATTTAAAAATGACAAATGCAACACAATAGGTGAATATTGACTAAATGGGCTGAAGGATTACTAAGTATATGCATTCCACCTCTCTTCTCTTTTACTAAGAAATAATGATTAGAGCATTGAACCTGCAAACTTCAAATATAGAGCATGGAAAGCACAATCAATCCATATGGCTATCATATCACTCTGGGTAAACCATTTCATGGTGGCAAAGGTAAAAAATGACTAATATATCTGTTTTACATCCATGCATCAAATTTCATATGTCCATTCACACTAAGTAACCCACGTGGCAGCGATAAAGGGCAAAATGAGCTAGGTTTAATGTTTCATAGCTCCATGGGCAAGCAAAAGGAAGAAAGGGTTGTGGTAAGAGTTTGGAGTGCTTTTACACACTCATCTTTTCTTTATTAGATGCTCTTAAACAAGAGAACCTTTTATTTTCTTTTTGATTTTTTTTTCTTTTACTTTGCCTTTAATGTAGATATGCAACATGATGCTCAGAGTGATGTGAGGGGGGTATGGATATGGTCACCCCAAACTTTTAGAGGTGGCCAAGGCTGATTGTGTGTACTTTGGCTTCCTTTCATGAGGCGGAGAGGTAAGACGATGGTAGAAGAAGAGTGAGTCAAAGAAGGGTTAGTGGTGTGGCATCAACATGAGACCTCCTGCATGAAAGTTACTCCAAGAATTTCATCAAACAATGACACACCACATCAATGAGCAATATTACAACCACATTTCTATCATGAGATTGTACAAACCTCTAAGTGTTTACAACTTGCTTCAATCACAATTCAGCCTAACAGTTCACAAGCATAAGAGAGATGGTTCACATGTAAAAAGTCAAAATTGAGACCATCTAGTTATAAACCATGATAATTTACTTGCATTTATCCAATGTCATCATTTTCAATCAAATAAGTAGAGATTGGGTCAAAACACACTTCTAGGCAAGAAGTTCTAAATTTGGGAAAAATTGACCAAAATGGTGCCAAATCACTTTCAATCACATCTACTTCTTCATTATGGAAAATAAAGTAGAAAAGAAGTAAATCCTAGTTAAAAGATGCAAAAATTACCAAAAATCTACATGTTGTGCAATGCATGGCAAGGAGAGCATTTTTTTTTAATTAGGAAAAAATTGACAGAAAGTAAACTATGTGACATGCAAGCATGCAAAGCTGGTAAAATCTAATCTAGTAGTGAAATAAAGAAAACAAAACTAAATGGCAGGTGAAATGAAAAAAGAGTGAAATGGGAAAAAGGGCATACCTCCCTACCAGCCCAATCTTTTGAATCATGTTGTCCTCAGCATGTAACTAAAGTATAGGAGTGAACAAGTAGATGATCACTGTGGTGACTCTAATGGTGGTTCTCCATGTGGTGGAGGATGCTGGTAATACGTACCCCTGTAATCTGACTGTGGAGGCTGGTTGTTATCCTGATATGTTGACAGTGCGGTCCACCAATCTTCCCCCCACTGGAGGTTCCTCTGGGATTGGGCATGCTGAAATTGATACATGTGGTTTACCTGATAGTACATCTACTAATGGTCTGGCCACGTAGCATCTGGGCACACTGGAAACCCTCTTGTTCCCTCAAAATGCCCTCCTGGGTTCTCAATATCCTGTCTTGTGTGCTCTGGATGCCCTCTAGCTGTGCATGTATAATGGACATGTCATATGCGTTCGATGTGGGCTGTTGTGGCTGGTGTGATGCCTCCACCTCCCGTATCCTGACTCAACATGCATTTGCTGCCTCTGTTGCTCTCCTCTACTCTTCCGCCCGTGAGGTCTCTCCCAGTCCCTCAACTAGAATCACCTTTGGTATTCATTCCTCTTTATAGTGCTCCTCCTTGTATCTCCTCAGCGTCTCTAAGAAGTTAGGAGCATGCCCATGCTCCTCTAAGAGAGGCGGAGTATGGTAGGGTATCTCCAGTGAGACAACTCGATACAGGGGGTTGACCTAGTATATAAATTTTTGATCCACTACAGCAATCATAGAAGAACGAACCAAGTAGTGAAGGTCCACTATCTTTCCCCCCTCTTCCCTGGGTTATCCGGAAACATCATGGACTAGGGCAACAACAATATACGTCACAATCCCTCCCATAACAAATGGATTCCTTCTCTTGGAGGGGATTGTCCTTAGATGATCTATCAGTAAATAGCCCAAATGTAGAGACTTTCCTTTAACCAGCCAACCCAAGACAAAAAGATCTTTCTTTGTGCAGCTGCCTTGGTTTTTGTACCTACCAAAGATTGTGTTTGCAAGCTTTTCATATACATAGCAGAGGGATGGACTATGAATCAGACTTGTTTTGGATTTCCCCACTACAAAGTTTCTATGTCTGGTGAAGTACTTTCACAAGGTGATGTAGGTAGTACTTGAGTTGTTCTCTGTCCATTCCCCATCCAAGGGGGCTGCCATCTCATCACTGGGAGCAATATCTTGTTTAGAATCTTTGAAGTAATAACCCAAAACTTGTCTCCAATGACGAATCTAATCGCATCCTCACCAACATTAGAAATCTTCTCTAAAGTTGCAAAGAACTAACGTGTCAGCTCCACATAAGTCTCATGTGGTGTCTCCAAGATGTATAAAAGACCCACTACTTCCATTATGCCCTAAAAGTAGGTATAGAAACCCATGCTATCCATCGTTGCCTGACATACATAACCAGTGGTAATCACCTTGCGTGTTAAGTAGTCTGGGTGGTTTGGTTTCTTTGCCCAACTTCTAGTAACCTCATGCTCTTTCTCATGATGTTTCTGGGGTGCCTCTACCTGTGTTTCATCTGACATCATCTCATCCTCATCACCTAGAATTAATTGTCTCTGTGCTTGACGTTTGTGGTGGTGACATCATCTCATCCTCATCTTGGGTTTGTTCTTTAGTTCTTGAATTTTCTTTGATTTGCTTTGATTTCTCTGTTGATTTTGAGTGCACCACCACAAACGTCCCATGTAACCACAACCTTGGTGAGTACTGTGATAGTTCATTTCAACTTGAATCTCATCAAAACATCAAATCTTTGATCTGAAGTGATTTTCTTTGAAACATTTTCCCCATTTCATCTAATTTTCCTCATTTCAACCTATTTTCACATGCACATCTTTAAACTAAACAAAATCTTAAAAAACAAGTGTGTGTGTGTCCATTATTTGGAAAAGTATAAAAAATGACCAAAAGTATCAAAATTGGAAGGTTGGGTGAAAAAATCCTAAACCTAGGTAGTTTGCCTCCCACAAACACTGAGTTTCATGCCTTTAGCTGGGCTTCTTGGTGATTCTTCAATCATTAAACAATTTGGCATCCTCATGTACCCATTCTTGCAATAAATGCATCTTTCATTTGCACTCAACCTATCCTCCTCATCCCTTTGATCACCAAAAGTGTCATCAAATCTTTCATCTAGATCTCCACCTCTCAAATGATCAATCTGAATCTGGAAGTGAACATATCCCAAATCCTCATCTCAAACTCGCCAGTTTGAGGACTTGTATATGTTGATCTTTGTCTTCATGTCCATGAAAGAGAATGTCATTATGCCACTACGAAATGTATCTCGGCATTAGTTGTGGATAAAAATGGTCTTCCCAAGATGATGGAATCTTCCTATCATCCGGCTCCATGTTAAGAACAACGAAATCATCCGGGAACATTTCTCCTCTTTCCTTGTCAGTCATTACCAAAACATCATCCACTCTTCCTCTAGGAACTTTGATGGAATGGTCCGCCAATTGGAGAGTGGAATGTGCCAGTTTCACCTTGCCTAAACCCTACTCAACATAGACACTATATGGCATCAAATTCATACTAGATCGCAAATCAAGTAGGGATTTGTCTATGCAAAGTCCCCTAATGTAGCTAGGTATGATTGGGGCTTTGGGGTCTTTCCTCTTCACGGAAAGTGAGTGTTGGAGGATTGAGCTCACTTGTTCAGTCAACTTGACTCTCTTTGGTATTCTCCCCATTGAACTTCTCTTCACAGTGCATAAGTTCTTTAGAAATTAGGCATGTGATGAAATCTTCTTGATAGCATCCAATAATGGAATGTTGACCTTCACTTGGTGGAACACCTCAGGAATGTCAACATTGTGCTTTTATCTCCTCCTTACTTTCGGTGGCTCATCTAATGCCTTAATGAATGGTGTCTAACAGGCTTTGGTCTTATTTGCATCAACACGATTCTCTTGTAACATGCCATGAAGTGGAACACTAGAGATGGTAAGACCTACAAGTGGAGTGTGAGGTGGAGCACATGGCATCTCGAAATCAATAGGAGGTATCACAGAGTCATCTTTAGCAATTTCAATCATAGTATCACCACTTTGCTGCCTTTGCTTTGCTTTATCAACCTTTCTTTGACTAGTGGGCTGTTCAAGAGATTTTCTTCTCATTAGAATTGTCACAACACTTCCTTGCTCATGATGGAGAGGGGGATCTAGTTGTGTCTCTATAGGAGGTGGGTGTGGTACTTAGTATTGAAACTAGTTATTGCACGTGCTTTGCACGTGGATTTTTTACAGAGTGCAAAAAATATTCAAATTTTGGTGTCTTTTAAATTAATATTTAACAGTTACTCCTATATTCCATAATCAGCTATCACAGTTTGTAGTTGCTATGGTATATAAACACAAATGTCTTCTTGTTTCACACTTTACATACGTAAATATATAAATATATGCTAACTCAAGGATATTTATGAAAGCAAGTCATATTAGATATATAATGAATATTTGAGTAAAGAGGCAATGTAAAGAAGTGAAATCACTTCTCTACTATAAAGAAAAGACCACATCCCTTGAACCAAACACCACGTAAATTTTTTTCACAAAAGGGATGGAGACCAATTCATTCAACATGTATGTATCATTACACAATGAGTAGCAGCGAAAAAGAAATATTAACTAACAATTTACAAAGATTGATACAACACTTCACCACATAAGGTATCTAAGGAAAACTAAACATAAAAGCCAATGACCAAGCCGAGGGTCATCTAACCACCTCTTCAAGCCTCCCAAAGATTAGCTACAAGGTTGATGTTGAAGTTCACTCTCCTCGATCTAACCTGGGGTTGGAAGCATACCCCACAAAAGAAGAAGAGAAAAGAAATACATCATCAAAAAGCTGGTATGTGTATGCTAAAGGAAACTTTGAGCAATTTAAGCAATAAGGACATCAAAAGTAAAATGATTCCCATATAAGAGATAAGGACTACCCACACGGGCATAAAAGAGAACAAACATAATAACATGATAAAATAGGATACTTGCCATGAAAAAATAAATAAATTTGTGCAACAAAAGCATATAGATGGGTAGTAGGGCACACACCCCACAACCGATCATCATCCTACACGCATGTGAGATAAACATAGTCCTAGAAAAATATAAAGTACAAAGGCAGCCAAGGCTTCATATCCTTGAAAACCTGATAGAGAGTGACTCACTGTCAAACACCCAATATATATAAAAGTTGAGCCAAGGCTTCACATCCTTGAAACTCGGGTATGGGGCACCACCACCACCATCCCATAAAAAAAGGGCACACACCCAAAAACCCAAGTAATTTACATTATTATAGTGCTACTGATTCACATTGCATGTAAATATAGAGGCAAGTAAATAGTTTAGTCAGAAGATGAAACAAAGGTTGCCATCACACAATGGACAACACAAACAATTTAAAATCCACTTCAAAGTGGCATAGAGATCAACATACACCAAGGCACAAGATAAGATAATCAAGAAAATATCCAAGTCCATAATAATCAAGATAGTTCACATGAACCATGATATCAAAAGATAAGACATATTGTGTATGACAAATTTCAAAAGAATGACAAAGTAGGTGAATTGCTCAATATGGATGAATAGGAGATACAACATACCTCAAATCAGAATCCAAACCGCAAAGTGCTCTTAAATCCAAGTCTAGGTCACCAAAGGCCTATTAAACACATATACTGATTTTGTGTCAATTTCATACATATAAACCAAACCCTAAAAACTACCTTTTTACTATTATGTGAATTAGGTTATGAAAACTATTCCATATTTTAGGTTATGTTATTAGGAGTCCAAAACATATTTTATTATATTTTTTTGACTTATATATAATTAGTTATGATTTTTACAAGTTAATTCATCATTTATTAGATCCAAAGAAAAACACCTATTATTAATCTTTACATTCAGTTATCAAAACTTATACCATTAATTAGATCTTATTTTTCTAATTCCAATGAATATTTTTTCGTATTTTTTTTATCATCCGATAATTAGTTATACATTTTAAATTTCTGACCAATCAGATAATTCCACATAATAAATTTGCATCGAAAGTGGATAACAGGAGAGGGGCCCACGTGACTTGGCCCAATCACAGCCGGCCAAGTCACCGGTCAAACCCTCACAAGACCATGAGTAAGGGAGGGAGACGGAACCCGTGAAAGGACGAAAATACCCCTCAAACAAAAAACAAATAAGAAGGGTAAACGAGAGGGCAAAAACGACATAACACATGGAACATTGTTCTTCGTTGAACCATCCGAAGCAGATGAATTGGAGGACATAGCCTCAATCAAAACATGAACACTGAACATCAATTCGAGTAAATAGTTGTGTCGTTGAGTTCTCGGGACCAAGACAAACCCAACGAGCCCTAACAAGGACCAAACGTCGTCCGAAGGAGGCAGAACCCAGGTTCCGTCATAGCCTGAAAGCACAGAAACAGCGCGAGAGAAATCGGGAGCAACAGCAGTGAAACGAGGCTTAGAAGAAGAAGAAGAACTCACTTGGTCGAAGCTAAAAAAGCAAAAACTCGAGCAAAAATAGAAGGAGAGCGAACAAGGAACCTACCGGAGATGACAAAAGTGAAGCTAATGGCACTCTTGTCGACATAGAGGTAGGGCGAATCACAAACCAAAGTGCATAAAGGAAAAGGTCTAAGGAGGTCCAGGGATGCTCACCGGAGAACTAATTGAATTGAGAGTGGCCGAGATGTTCGGGGCGTCGCCGAGGTCATCGGAGGAGAAACCAAGTAGGCCTGGTTGCACCAAGCGCTTTCTGGTCCAATTGAGGCCAGAGGAGAAGAGGTGGACGGTTGTAGATCCTTTATGGGTGACTGCACGAGTAAGATGGGCACGAAGAGCACGGCTGCGAAATTCACTGGAGAATAAGGGAATTGGGGATTCCATATTTATAGGGTTTTACGGGTCAAATTATGGATCAATGGGATCGGAATGGAGAAATAAATCATTTGGGAAAGAAATCAGAAACTTTCGTCGAGAAACGGGAGAAAACAGAAACGAGAAACTTCGTAGCTACTGTCCATCGACGGGCAGACTCCTACCCAAAGTAGGAGACGACCCACAACCATCAGATCACACATCCGACGGTCAAAAATCACCAGAACAATTTCAAAGGGCGCGTGACAGTGACTTAGGCGAGAAAATTGGAAAATAAATTGAATTAAACAAAGTGAAATCCAATTATGCATGCCTTTTGTCTTTCCTCATTTAGGGGTTCTACAATTATCCAAATTAAACCAAAATTTGCACATAAGTTAAATTAAGCATGTAGATTCTGAATATCCAATTAGATTTCACTTTTGGCAACTTTAGATATGTTATTTAATTTATTCTTTATTTCTCTTTCTAGATGCATTAATGGCTCATGGATTAACCAAATTTGATGAAACTTGACCCAAAAGTTAACTTAAGTGTGTTGAATACGAATTTGCCTTTATTTCCAACTTTTGTTGTCATGCATTACATTTATTTATTAAGTACAACTTTTAGTCATTTTCTCTCTCCTATATTTACCTATGAATCAAACATTATCCAAATTAGTTGCAAATTTGCCCAAAGGCTTATTTTTATGTTTAGATTACAAATTTAGAGTTAGTTTTTCAATTTGAGGGCATTAACTATTTTCTTTCACTTTATTGGCCTAAATTCTATTTGTCTTTGATAAAGGCATTAATATTTGCATTTATCTTATAATTTGATGATACTTGGTCCTTTAGTTTCTTATTGGTCAATAAAATGAGATTGAGTGCCAAATTATCTTTATGGATTTCCGTTTATGATTTTTGGAACAATATATTCCACATTATCTTCCTTTATCCATTAAATTCCATATTACCTCCACTTATTGCATATATCATCACCTTTATATATAATTCGGATTTTCTCTTCTTTTTCATATTCTAAAAAGCACTAGAAAGTTCTAGGACGAAATATTTTACTGTTTTTATTACTTAGTGTACAATTTACACTTCAAGCCCATTATTAAAAATCTAACTGAGGTATTTGTGCATACAACCCTATATTAAGAATATATGGGAACTATATATCCAATTAAGTTCTTGAATTCCTTATTATCATCCAAATGAGTTATTATTAAGCACAAAGTATTTTGTATTTCCTTAATTACATGTATTAGCTTAATCTTGTTTGGCTAAGTAAAAATGGTTAAACTATTAGGGTAGGATCCTATTACTGGTATGTTACAGGCAAAGTTGTAACAAATTTTTTTATGATATGTTTTCTGTAATATAAAATCTCACATATTTATCATGGGAAATACAACCATATTAAGTTTACAAATATGCTCACACATAACCATATCTCAAATTATTTTATAGAAAAACTTATATGGATGTCTGGGTCGATATTGATATTGCACATTGATATAACATCTGCTTTGTATTGTGACACATGCTATCCATCATTTCATAAGGATTTATATAAAATTTATGGTTAGAATGAGGATTAGGATCAAGATGGAGGGTGGTTGGGTATGTAATTGAGACAAGGTGTGAAACATAAAAGTGCATTCCCTTCACCTATGATGTTACAACTAATGATCATATTTTCCTATTGAAATATAACAAGTTAATATGGCCATAACAACTATTGAATTCATGTTGGTGATGACATATGCATAAAGATCATCTTTCCTTTCATGGTCTATTGTTGCACAGGCTTTCCATGCTTCAAAGAGTTATATGGTGGATGAAATGAGAACCAAACTTTATTAGCTATGAATCCATTTTTGTGATAAGATGCTAAAAGTGTCTAATAATGTTTATTCATGGCGATAAATGTTCAAATGATTGTCTGACATTATGGAGGTTCTCAGTGAATTTTTTGAACAAAGCACATGAGTAGAGAGATCCTAATATCTATAAAATAAATTGAAGATAAATTTTATTAAAGGTGTTTCAACTCTTAACTCTATCAGTTCAAATTTAATATTACACTCTGATGTAGGAGAAATTTAGTTTTGGAAAATATTTTCCATGAATTGAAATATATGGAAATAATGAATTTTATTATGGTTGTAACACAATGGAAAAGAATTATAATTAAGGGACATCACCATTTTTAGATTATGATAAATTATCCTGCTCATGGCTATGAAAGAACCTACTATTATTGATGTTTACAATTGAATCAACATGTTCCCCCAACTAAGTCATTCATGATCAATAATCACAATAATAATATTGTTTTTTTATAATAATAAAAATTGTGTCATAGTAGGATTTAGTTACGTGTAATGATATCCTAGCACATAGGGCATACATATCACCATAAGTTTATCTTCAGAAATGATGACTAAAGGAGAATGCATATTAACTCATAGTGCAAGTGGGGATATTGGTAAATAACATCACTTTGCAGACATGAAACCACAATAGAAACGTCATGATTTGGTGAGATGGTTGCCACCTTAGTTCTTGAAAGTTATTGAGAGAAATTGATTTCATTTTAGATATTGAGATTGTGCACCTACCAATATGTAAATGTCTTTATGGGTAACCATGTAAAAGTAACAATGAAAAATAGAGAAATTAGATCACGTACCTTGAGGTAAAAGCCTCACTCATAACGAAAATTACATATGGGTCCAACTGGTGGCGGGTACAATACCAACATCTAACCAAAAATTAGACAAAGGATGGCATTCCGTGGAGGGCATAATCCACCTAGTCTTCGGGAAACGTGTTGCAAGGTCAAGGTACAAGAAAAATGCAGAATTAGGTGGAATACACCTGGAAATAGAGTCAATTCAGTCATTCTAAGATGACCAACAAGAAGCCTTGCTATGAGGAAACCGGCGTATAAAGTGACCATGTGTTGAATATTCATCCATGTTTTCATAAACCATCATTCTTTTCTGAACCAAAAAGTTTCATAGGGGTATGTTTCTTGTTGTAAAATTAATCCCTTTTCAAGTAGCTTTACGTGCATACTGCACATGGATGTCTGTAACATGGTGATGATGGTCGTGGCATAGAAGGCCTCCATGTCCTTGTCCTCAAACAGTCCAACAATGTAGGCCTTAACAAACCTTTGAAGGGAATTGATGGTGGAGCGTTGCAAGCAAAAGTTGGCATTTGAATTCTTTGTCAATATCATAGACATGACATTGGAGGGGGGTCATGCCGATCTCAAGTAGCAAAATAGTTCTTGAAGGAAGGGGTATCTTTGTTGGCCTCATAGTTGGCTTGTAAAACCTTGGGTCGTGTTTGGCAATGGACTGGACCGAGATTTGGGTGTGTCGTGTAGCACCACGTCGGCCCAATCCGGTCCATCTTGGGGGAGAAACGCGTTTGGCAACCAACCCATTTTGATCCCCATTTTGGGATAACGGAATCCCATTATCCAATTTAAGTCAGTCCCCATCGAGGCAGGATTGAAATTCTCAGTCCGGTTTGGCCCGACATCACCCCACTGCCCCCGATCCCTCGCAAACCCCCAACCCTCCCTCTCCCTCTCACCCTAACCTTCTCCTCTCGGCGGTCTCCCTCCTCACGACGCTTTGCTACAGTCGCCCCTTCACAAATATTTGTCCGTGAGAAGTAAAAATGAAGGCTTCTCAAGGTTGCAGATGGAGTCCAGCGGTCATCAGGTGAAGCATCCACGTGGAGCATCAATGCTTCTACCTGCCACCGCCGGTCTACCTGGGTAGCTAGCTCCCTCAAAAGCAAGGTACCCATGCCCTGCCCTACTCTTCTCTACTACATGCTCTGACATTGATTTGTCTTGTCGACGCCTAGAAGAAACCCTCGCTCGCCCAAGGCAACAAGAAACCTTGGCAAGTGTCTGTGTGCCTTCTTATTCTTCTCCTTCTGCTGCGAGGTTCTACACTTCCACATACGCCTTTTGGAGGAGTTGTTCACAGAAGCTAGTCGTCGTCTTTTGTTGTTGAACTGCGGCGGTTCTCCTAAATCGTGCTCCGACGGCCCTACCCATACTGACGATTCCACACTTTGTCGTCGTTCTTGCCCCCTTATGCTCAGGTTGGTCACAAATTAGGGTAGAGGGTGATTTTTTTGTGAGCTCGATTAGGGTAGACGTACAACAATCATGCATGTGTATCGATTAAGTGGCAAATGAGCTAACAATAACTGCAAACATTTGAATCGTTGTGTATGAAACTGATTTATTCTACTTCTAACTACTACTGTTATCTAGAAATGCTTCAATTTACCGCTATTATGTGTGTCTATGTGCTAAGTTATAGTAGTATCTAGTAACCCTATTGCAAATAAAAGCAACTAGCATGCCTGATTTTTTGAGATTTATACCGGCCAGGTTATTTTGAAGATATCAATTTGTACTAGTAGACCATAGTTGTTAGTCTTGTCCTAGATTTCCTTTTCTGTCATTTGTTTTTCCTCCCCTGGTTTCTGGTTTCTGTGACTTTGTCTTTATTTTTCTAACATGATTGGGTAGTAATGACTGTTAATGTCTCGACATATCTGTTTGCCATACCTTTATTTAATGTTCTATTTTTTGTGATACTATTATGATATCATAATAGTAGCATCAATTGCATATGATTTTTGGGAAGAACAAGTGAACCCAATATGGCATAATTCTACAAAAATTTTTTGTAATTTCCTAATGGAGTAATTAAGAAAAATTGACATATTTACATCTTATTAAAGGAATTTAACCCTTATTCAAATTAAGGATGTAATTCATATAAGATAAAAAAGATGGTAGATTGTGCCCATATCATAGTAGGAGGATGAAGACATCTCCCTGGAACCCTTTCTACTATGGATTTAAGCTATCATTGATTTTATAATCAATTTTCCTCTCTATCTTGCATTTACAGTATCTATTTTTAATCCTACATTATATACCATGGATGAACCTCATTTTTGCCTACATTAGCTCACCAATAGCAGGTAGTATCTTTGATTTGGCATGCGGGAGCAGATTCATGGTTTTTTCATGCTTATGATTTATTTTAATGAATTAAATATTGTATCTAAATGTTGCTCTTGATTTTTTGTGTTGTTGATTGATCACCTATAATACATTTCTTATATCTTTCAATGTGTTTTGAGATCGTACATGGATCAATAAGTAAATTTGAATGCAGGATAACAATCTATCATATGATAGTGGTTAGGTTAACAGGGGAAACAATAGGAGATTTAAAACTTGTCTAACTTAATGAGTGTGAGGTCTAGGTTAGTTTAATCCCTGCATCCACAGAGTGATGCCTGGAAAAGTTTTTGGGAGATTTGAAATGAATAATTTGTTTATTGTGTGGTATTTTACCATGAGATATGTGTCTAGGTGAAACCTACTACTCAATATTTGTCTCTTCATTTAATTAAACACATTAGTCTATGTTTTATTTCTTCTTTTTTTTAATTATTTTCAGTTCATGTAAACCACCAATTAATCATAAAAAAGATCAAGCTTATTGAAACATTTGAATTCTTGTGCTTAACAACATTTGACTCCTCATGGAGATGACCTCTATTTGGGCAAGTGGTTTGAGTTATAATAGGTATTCAAAATTCATGCAAATATACTAATAGTTTACTATTATGCACGGTATAATCTTTCAAAATGGCTGAAATGTTTATATTCCTTAATAATTTTTTATGTATGCTTGGATATGATGGAAACAATACCAAAGTGATGGATAGAGATGGAAATTTACATCTAGTTGAATATTTTTAATAAAATTGTACTAATTCACAATAGAGCAACTGTGGTGCTACCTATATATACATCTAGTTGAATATTTATCTATAAAAATGCTTAGCACCTGTACTAATTCACAACAGAGCAACTGTGGTGCTACCTATATATACATTTAGTTGAATATTTATCTTCTTCTTGTAACCCTATACAATAGACCACCTATGGTGCTAGCTTTCCGAGCTGCTATGCTTGCATTTTTGGTTCATCTATGATCTTGCTCAGTTGCTGATTGAGCTCCCTATATATGCTTGTTTGGCTATTATTTCGTGACTGGTCTATGAATTACAACACGTAATTGTATGCACATTTGTCTTATCAATTTACACGTTTGAATAGTTTGTTATGGGTTAATCAGTTCATTTTTATGTGTCTCTAATTTAAGAAAAAGTCATCTTGTTGTCATTCGAACTGTTATTTTTTAAATGTCAAGTATTTAAGGTCATGCTCTGCTTTGTGCAAGGGTAGAAGTAACACATATCAGATACTAATTTATTCTTACCATAATGATTTTGATGTGCCTCTTGAAAACCATACATGTTATATAGCAATTATCATTGTAAACACCGCTCATTGTCATTATATATTGCAACACCTATGCTAGTATGTCTTACGTAGACCCCAAGCACCGTATTGTTTGGTCAAGAGAGTCTGATGCCGCTCTAGTAACAACATTACTGATACAATATGACTTACGCATGTGTATTGACGGTCATTTTACTAAGGACTCTTCGAGGGCGGTAACTTCTGATGTGCATAATAGGATGGGGAAGAATGCGGGTAAGTTAGACCAGTTCAAAACTCGATGGAAAAACCTGAGAAAGGACTATGCCGCTTTGAAGCTTGTGACCAACAAGAGTGGCGTTGGATGGGATGACACAAGGCACATGCCCACACTGCCTGACACCCCTGAGTGGAGGCAGAGCATTGCGGTATGTACAATAATCACACCCTTAACCCCAACAATGCAATGTCCTACATCTACACTTACATTCCCTAATACAATTTTTTTGAATACTCAGGCAAACAAGGACCTTGTTAGGTTGCTTAGGCGCCCCTTTCCCCACTACTACGACATCGAGATGATGGCGGGGAGGAATATTGCTAGAGGACACCATGTAATGTCTTCTACGGACACACAAATCCCTTCCGATGTTGCCTCCAAGGATGATGTTACTGTCGACTTAGATGCGTCTGCTACTCCCATGCACACAGAAATCACATCAGGGGAACCGAACATACGCGCATCTGGGATGCAAAGTGAGGGTGACACCGGGGGAGGCAGAATGGATACCCCGAGTGTTGGGGGGAGGACTCCTCCTGCCCATAAGCACACACAGGAAGCGACCATTAATGCCGCAGGAGCGATGTGTGATTTCTAATGAAGTGTTATCTGAATTCACACAGGTGTACGCAAAGGTTCACGAGTTAGGCACGGGTGTGGCAACCAGAGCCTTTAGAAAAGAAGAGTTTGCAACCATTTTATAAAATTTCAATGACACTTTCCCCAATTCCCCCACTGCTATTTTTACAACACTTTTGAACGTCATAAAGGACTTAACAAACCACAACATCTACCTCAGCCTTCAACACACCCCTCAAAAGATAACAATATGGTTACAAGACCATTGGGAAAGGTCCCAAGTCGCCAATGCAACAACAATACCTTCAATACCATCCTATTTTGTGCCATCTCATCAACCATTTGTGTCGCACACCCCACCACCCAACTTCAATAGCACATCAGGCATACCTTCCACGTGGTATACTCCATCCAATGATGCTGGCCCTTCGGGATCATAAGTGGAAACTACCTTTTTCCATTATATTTGCTATGTTTCAGACCATCAATTTATATTTGCATAACTGTTGTAATAATTACTTTCCCGTACAGACATTTAAATTTGCTTCATTGTTGTAATAATTGCTTTACCGTACAAACATCTAATTTGTTTGTAGCCTTCAAGCCATTGTTTCACATGTAAAATGGTTTATATTATGTTAAAGAGTTATTATCTTGTTGATATCATTTTACTTGTAGGCATCATGTCTGCCAGTGACCAAGCACAATCACCTGACCTCCTCACACACATTTTAGATACCTTGTCTGGTCCAGCAAATCACATTGCCGATGCAATTGCTGAGACGATTGTGAACTCCATCATAGATGACATTTCCGTTGATGCCGACATACCACCCTCAATACCTAGGTCAGCTAGCATAAGGAGTGGCCATATAAAGGTCTTAGAAATATTAATCGGTCATGAACAAAGGGCTTATGACCTATACCAAATGCGACCACATACTATAATGGCCCTTGTGGACAAGCTTGAGAGTCGTGGCTTGTTACGAAGTACTAGAGGCGTCACTTCAGTTGAGGTTGTATGCTACTTCCTACAGATGGTTGGCCATGTCCATACAAATCATACTTTGGCGGAGGACTACATTCACTTTGGTGAGACCATAAGTAGAAAGTTTAATGAAGTGTTGGACGCTATATGTGCGTTGAGCCATGACTATATTGTCATGCAAACCGCATCGACATGCACGACAACGCATTCTCGTATATTGGAGACGCCAAGGTTCTACCCTTACTTCAAGGTAATAGTCAGCCCCTATAAATTTATAATATTGTTCAAATATTCTATATGTTTACAACCTATTTTGGTGTAGAATGCCATCAGGGCAATTGATGGAACACACATCCCAATCTTCGTCAAACGAGACAAGCAAAATCGCTACCGAGACAGAAAAGAGAATGTCTCTATGAATGTCATGGTTGTAGTAGACTTGTCCATGGAGTTTACATTTGTCCTAACTGGGTGGGAGGGTCGGCTGCTGACCAATGGGTCCTACAATCAGCAATGACCACTGGTGGGTTTAAAGTTCCCCTGGGAAAGTTTTACCTAGTTGATGCAGGGTATGCCAACACTCGTCAATTTCTAGCACTCTACCGCAATACAGCTTACCATATTTCTGAGTACCGAGGAAACATACAACCCTAGACCAGCAAGAAGGAGATCTTCAACCACAGCCATGCTCAACTATGCAATGTTGTTGAAAGAGCATTCGGGGTGCTGAAGAGATGGTTTGCCTACCTCAAAAAAGGGGTGACATATCCTATTCATTCACAGTGTCGCCTCGTAATGGCTTGTTGTATCCTCAAAAATTATATCTGACGCCAACATGATGGCGACACTATCATGGGTGAACTCCCAGATGATAGTTCAACGTCTGTCATTCCCCTTTCTGGGGTTGACCTGAGTTCCCTCCAACAAATAACTCCAGCCGATTCAAGGGAGGGTGATCTTTTACGTGAAACCATTTCTAATCTCTTTTGGGAAACTCGTTGACCTATAGCGTTGTACTTGTCATACGTTTTTAACTTGTATGATAACTCATCATCCACGTGACCCTGGAGCCCTAAATTTTTTATTTCACAAATTATTTTATGGATCCTAATCATAAATGTCAATTTGTGTTTGCGTAGGTTGTCTTGAAATGGAGAATGGAATGTCTTGTTATACATGCGGCCTTCAATGCACTGTACACGTGTATATGGATGCCGCAGATGCAGAAAATGGACATTTTTAAGACAACAACCCCCACAGACCGTATTTTACATGTGGTAGGGGTCTTGTGCTGAACAAATGTCAAATGATGTTGTCCACGCAGCATGTTCAACACACAGTGGTCACACTTACTACAATTAAGGATGCAATGCTATTACAACTTGCATATAAACGCAACAAACACAAGCTATGGTCTGAACAATGTGACTTTATCTGTTAGACAAGAGCAGACACTAATAGGCTCCATCAAGATATTTCCAGTCTATGGGAGAGGTGCCAATATCTTCGCCAACGACTTCACATCACGAGCGATAATGACTCTTCAAATGAGGACGACTACAATACATCATAGATGTATAACAACCTTTCGTACTGAATTCACTATTATGTTTGAACAAGCAGCTAGGGCTATTTAATCTCTAGAAATTTTTATTTGAAATCTATGTTAAGAACCTCACATTATTTTACTATCATAAATCATGTTTTAGATGTCGATTAATCCATATGAAGTTCCGAGGTGTGATTGTGGGTTAGATGCAGCCTTGCGGCTTAACACAGAGGATGCAGGGTTGTGTGATTTTGGCATTATGAGTGAAAGGCTGGGTGAAATATATTACATATGTCCTTCTCGTGAGGTGTGCTAGTAAATACATACATAATAGGTTACCCTTGTGTACGCTGCACATTCGTTGTCATTCACTTAAACTTGATTATACATTTTAGGGAAAAGATAAGTGCAGATACTTCCGTTGGGCAGTCGATCTCCCCCCAACAATTGATTCTTTGAAAGCTGAGATTATGTTACTAACTGTCGAGTGCAAGTCACTGTGGGGCCAGACAATGAACATGAAGGACTTTGTTGAAATTCATCACAACTACAATGATATATACACCAATAAAAAGTATGAGCATGAGGTTCTAGAACACTACGTTGCTAGTCTGGAGGAAGATTGTAGTCTTCTTTTGGACATTCCTTCACCCATAATTCAGCACAAAACTCAATTTTATCCTATTAGTTGAGACTATCCTTTCCAAGATCTTCTTTACCTCTCTATTGGACACCTCAACTTGTCCTTACATCACTGGGTGGTAGGGAGTACCCACTTGGTGTTTCACCCCATACTTACTCAACAAAGCTCCAAATGTCCTATTGGTGAAATGTGATCCACCATCACTAATGATCAATTGGGGGACACCAAATATGTAGAAAATATGATCTTTAACAAAGCAGCACACAATATTTGCATCATTGGTGCATATTGGAATTGCTTCCACCCACTTGGATACATAGTCAATAGAAAGAAATATGTATAGATTCAAATTTGACGACATGAAAGGGCCCATAAAATTAATGCCCCACAGATCAAACACTTCAATTTCCTAAAAAACATTAAATGGCATTTTGTGTCGTTTAGATATATTTCCTGCACGTTGACATGCATCACAATGAAGAACAAAGTTGTATGCATCTTTAAATTGTGTTGGCCAATAGAAGTCATTCTCTAAGACTTTGGACACAGTCCTAGATCTTGCATGATGCCCCCCTGTAGGTAGAAAGTGACAGTGTGACAAAATACTATCAAACTCACATTCCGGTACACACTTCCTCAGAATTCTATTCCTCCATTATTTAAGCATAATGGTGTCATACCAGATGTAAAATCTCAATGAATGGAAAATTTTCTTCCTCTCTTGGTATCCCCAATCCAAAGGCATCTCATTACATGCTAAATAATTGACCATGTCTGCAAACCAAGGATCCTTGGTCTGAAGAGCAAAAGGTTGTTCATCAGGGGATTCCTCAACAATTGGGATATCTAAATCTTTTTCATTCACCCTTTCCAACCTAGATAAGTGGTCAACTACCACATTCTCCACTCCTGACTTGTTTCTAATCTCTACGTCAAATTCATGTAGTAGCAATATCCACCTAATCAGTCTGGGTTTGGCAACTTTTTTCTTGTAACGTGTATTTTATGGCAGTGTGATCGGTCCAAACGATCACCTTGGCCCCTACTAGATATTGGAAAAATTTATCGAAAGCAAAAACAACGGCCAGGACTTCTTTTTCTATGGTTGTATAATTAAATTGAGCAACTTTAAAAGTTTTAGATGCGTAGTATATGACAGTAGGAGCCTTGTCTCGGTGTTGATCCAACACAGCTCCCACTGCATAGTCTGATACATCACACATCATTTCAAATGGTTGGCTCCAGTCTGGAGCCTGCATAATGGGTGTGAAGATCAACTTTTCCTTTAACACCTCAAAATATTCCAAGCATATTTCATCAAAACAAAACTCAGTATCTTTTCTAGGAATTTGGAAAGAGGTTTTGCAATTTTTGAGAAATCTTTTACAAACTAACGATAAAACTTGGCGTGCCATAAAAAGCTCATCATTGCCTTCACTGATGTCGGTGGAGGTAGTTTGGAGATGACCTCTATCTTAACCGGATCGACTTCCATGCCCTTGTGCGACACCTTGTGTCCAAGCGCTATGTCCTCGCTCACCATCATAAGACAATTTTCCCAGTTCAATACTAAGTGAGTGTCCTCACTCCTTTGTAGAACCCTATCCAAATTGCACATACAATCATCAAATGACTCTCCATATACTGATAAATCATCCATGAACACCTCCAAGCATTGCTCCACCATATCAGAAAAATGGCGAGCATACAACGTTGGAAAGTGGCAGGTGCATTACAAAGGCCAAACGACATCCGTGTGTATGCAAATGTACCATAGGGGCAGGTGAAAGTAGACTTCTCCTGATCCTTTGGCTTGATCAAAATATGATTATAGTCAAAATACCCATCGAGGAAACAAAATGTGAGCAACTGGCGAGTCGCACCAAAATATGATCAATGGAAGGAAGGAGAAAATGATCCTTTAAAGTGACGACATCCAAACATCAGTAATCTATGAATACACGCCACCCTGTCACTAACCTAGTCGAGATTAACTCACTAGCAACATTTGTTGTGACTATGATCCCACCTTTCTTAGGAACTACTTGAGTTGGGAGGACCCACATAGAATCTGAAATTGCATAAATTATACCTGCCAATAGGAGCTTGACCAACTCTTTCTTCACTACCTCAGTCATGATGGGGTTGAGTTACCTCTGAGGTTGAACTATCTCCTTGACTCCATCTTCTAGATGGATTTTGTGTTGGTACAAGCTAGGAGAGATTCCCTTTATGTCTCCTATCGGCCACCCAAATGTGGCTCGAGGGTTCTTCAGAACTACAAGTAACTGCTTCTCCTCCTAGATGGTCAAGGATGATGATATAATAACTAGGAGCTTCTCTTATGCAGCCACGAAGGCTTACTTTGAATGTGGCGGCAATGGCATCAATTCTAACTCAGGTGGGATCAACAGAGATTGGACCAATTGCGGAGGCGGTGGTCCAAGATTTTCAAAATGTTTTGTATAGTAACAGGGTACCACCTTCAGCATTAGTACACACTCTTCTAGAGAGCGGCTACATGTATTATCATCCTCTATATTCATCAAGCATGCCTCTAAAGGTAACTATGGATATGATTGTACGATGGATTCCGTAGCGACCTCTTATATGGTAGCCGGGTAATAATCTTCTTCATCATCCTTCGTGTAATGCACTGCTTTTGCTAATGAGATCACATTAGTGTTTTACATAATATCAACTGCTAATGTGACCTTATATACCTTAGTCATTACATGGGCTATATCAAGGAATGGCTTCCCCAGAAGTAAAGAAATCTTTCCCTCCACTTGTTGAAGCTTGTTGCACTATGCTTTGTCCCCCATAGCTTTTGAGTGCTGAAGCATCTTGATCTCAAACTAGTCATCCTGGATACCCATGGTCAAATGTCATCTAACCATATCCAAAATCATATCATTAGTATCTTGAAATTCCCTTCCTAGAAAGATTGCATTGCCATGATTATCTTGTATTTCCATTACCATGAAGTCACCAGGGAAAATAAATCTGTCTACCTTGACTAGAACATCTTCAAAAATGTCGAATGGCTTGACCACAGAGTTGTCTGCCAATTGGATAGTCATACTGCTTTTCTAGACTCCTTAAGACCTTCCTTCTTGAAGGTTGACAAGGGCATAAGTTTGATGCTTTCCCCTGAATCAAAAAGAGCTTCTCCAAACTTGGTCTTCCCTATGAAGCAAGTAATGTTGAAACAACCTAGGTCTTGTCTTTTTGGAGGTAGTGTTCCTAGAATGAAAGTGCTCACATGTTCCTTTAACACTACCACATCAGCTTCAGGTGTCCTCCTCTTCTTGGTGATTATCTTCTTCAAGAACTTGCCGTACGACAGTTCTGCTCAATTGCATTGATGAGTAGAATATTGACAGATAATTTCTTGAAATCATCTAGGAACTTTTTGAACTACTGGTCTACTTTATTTGCCTTCAAACTATTCAGAAAAGGCATGGCGATCACTAGTATCCTCTAGTGAGGTGGGATATATGCTTTTGTTCTTATCATCTCAACATAATTAGCCTGCTCCTCAGCTGTCTTCTCCTTTGCTAAAACATATGGTTCATCTGCATCCACTGTCACTATCTGGTTTGTTGCTACTGTAATGTCTCCTACATCTGAACTAATGATGCACCATTCAGTATCTTCATGCCACTACGAAGTAGAACTTCCTTGATGTGTTGATTTCGTGAAGGCACATTAGTGTTAGTTGGGAATCCCTACTAGTCTGGCTGCTTCAATGTGACCACTTTCGATGCTATTTGAGACATTTGAGTTTTAATGTTGTGGATTTGTGCCCCTTGGTTCTGAATTTCTCTTTAAATTTGACCGATAAGTACTTCATTCTAGCTAACTAGATTTGTAATCATTTCTTCAATACGGTAAATGTTGTTGGGATCCATGTCCTATTGATGTTGTGCTTGGCCACTAAACTATTGTGGCTTGGGTCGTTGCACCTGCGACGGATCTTGTTGGAAATTGTTGGGATCCTTCCAAAAAAACTTAGGATCCTTCCTCAAAGAGTAGTCATTGTTCCTATATTGATGTTATTGGTGTGCAAATTTGCATTCCCCTTCTTCACCTTCTGAAGATGGCCCATCCTTAGCATACAACTTTTTAGCTATTAAGTCCAGCTTCTCATTCAACGTAGAGATGACTTAAACTCCCCAAGACTTTTGTCTAGGGTGTCAAGATTTCTCTATCATCTCCCCATGGTTGGTTCATAGACATGTTCTTTAAAATCTCATGACAGAGGGCATGTTTTTTGTTGAGGAAGAAACATGCTCCTACACTATCAAGTGTAGTTCTCTCTCCCTTATGCAGACCATAGTAGAAAATCTTTACATGCCCTAACATATCAATGTCGTGATGAGAGACCTTCCATAACATATTTTGGAATCTCTCCCATGCTTTAGAATATGATTTATTGACTTGCTATCAGAAATAATGGATCTTCTTTACCAGGTCATTTATCTTTCATAGAGGAAAGTAACACTCGAAGAAGGCGTTAATCATTTGATCATGTGTCTTGATGCACTCATCATCAAGATTGTGAAACCAATATTTGGCATTGTCTACCAAAGATGAGAGGAATAACTTCAAGTAAATGACAGTCGTAGATATCATGTCTATCGTGATCATAACATATATTTTGACCAAGTTACTGATATGCGTCATAGAGTCTTCAAAATTGTGGCCATGAAAGGCCTACGATTTGACTAATGAGACCAATCATGGATTGATCTTGTAGGTTCCCATATTAATGGCTTGTCTTTTAATTGGCCCTTTTTCAGCACTAGAAGAAGAATTCTTGATCCTTTCCCAGACCGTCTATTCCTCTACTTGATCACCCATTTGTACTGGTTCAGGTTCATCCGATGGATCATGTCCTTTTGGTGGAGGTGTTAGCGGTGGGGTTCGGTTGAATATGTCTACAGATCTTCTAAATTCCCATTCTCTGTGAAGGATCTATGCTTGAGCAAAACTTATTGAAGACGGCTCTCCGTAGTCGTGAGCTTAGGTATGCACCATGCACTAGTACCTAAAAGTAGAAAATAACTATAAGAACACGGTACTGATAGTGGAAACAATAAGGATATTATGCTTAAACTTTGAGTGAAATGAAATAAAAAATTACAAAGGGTTGTCCTATAATGGACGACCATAGTAGTCATAGTGATGGACGTTGTCGTCTCCCCGATAACGATGCAAAAAACTTGACATGTATAACATGCGTTGAAAGCAAGTGAATGTATCGAGTAATATAGGCCTTGTGAGGCCCGAGTCAAACACAGAGAAATAGAAATTAGAGACTACTACTAACTATGATCTAATCAACTAGACCAGTAAAAATGGTTGAAGATGGTTTGATTGAAAAACAAAACTGAAATAAATGAAGATTAGATAATAAGTAACTCGTAGTAGAACTAATTCCTTAGAACATTGGTTTCACCATGGACAACACAACAACTAACTCTACACACTAACATCTATCACCCCTATCCCTAGATAAAGAGCTTGTAGCAAGAACTACCCACTCATACAATGTAGTTCACTACCTATTCTAATGTCAATTCCATTTCCATAACAATTGGTTAACTAGTTAGGTGCTTTGTTGTAAACACTTTGTTTCTCCTCCTGTTTATGCTCCTCCTTTCACAAAGGGCACAGTAAACGGGTAAACCTCTGCTCTTCCAACCCTTAACCTTCTCCTAAAATGATTAAGGATCTAATAATCTATTTAAGGTGATCAAGCACAAATAGAACATAACAATCTCATAGGTTTATATCCAAAAATTAGGAGTAAAAGTGATATTAATGCATAAAAGTCAGGTACAATGCATATTCAGGCTACTCTCGGATCCTAAGGAATCAAGGGAATTCATCATGTATGGTTTCCATAGACGAATACATTGCAAAGAAGGAGAAAAATGTGGGAAACATCAGAAACTGAAGGTAACCCTTGGAGAATAGCCGGCCTGGATGATCCCCTTCAACGTATGTGCAATTACTATTTTTCGACTGCAGAATCACCCACCGAAGGTGCTCAGATCATCTCGGATGTAGCCTTCAGTGGTGTGCTATCCTCTCATCTCTTATCTCTCTGTCGTCATGTAACGGAAAATGGCTCCCTACTTAGGTATGGCTGCACTCCCCTTTTTGTCATAAGAGCCACTTAGGGCGCAAATTAATGCCAGCCATTGGATTAGAGCGCTACCTTTGGATTTCTTGATCGGGCAGACTTGGTAGTATTGACTATGAAGTCGGTAGTATTGAGTTTCTATATTAGACGTGTACTCCTACAATTTTGATACTATCGAACTGTATAGATAGTACTGAGTCTTTATTCCGATCCAACTCTATCTCTCTAATGTCATCTCGATATTATTGAGTTTGGTATACTCGATGCAACTGAGTTTCTACAAATCACTTCTTGCACCTCTGTGACATGATTTCAGTACTACCGACTTTTAGAGTTGGTAGTATCGATTTTGTGTGAGTTCCTAGTCTGCTACTAACATGAATTCGATACCACCGACTTGTGAGGTTGGTAGTACCGAGTCTGTGGAACTTTTGTGGTACCTGAAAAAGCACAAAAACGTACATAAGTACTCAAGATGATTTTTGAACTATTTCAAATAGTAGATTTACACAATTTTTGATTCATTTAAATGAGACAGGCTATTGATAGTATTTCATGCAAAATCGATCACATAAATGACAAATCAATACATAAAACCAAACAAAATACGCATGTGAGAACAACTAAGAACCCATGCATCAAGTTTCATTCTTGGTATTATTGGTGGATCATCTTGTTGGGTTGGGAGCTCTATGTTGCATACTACCCAGTTACAGTGTTTAGACAGTTTAACCATTTATAGTTGTGTCAAACTGCTTCCATCCTTTTTTCATAAGTTGATGAGTGGTCCCTGAAAGGTTCACAAGATGATGGTGAATATGTGCCTAAATTGGAAAAGGACAAGATATGATGTATTACCTCTGGACAGGGACTGCTCTTCTGGGTGTTTGGAATAGATTTCATCAACACTTTTAGTGGTAGTAACGTGTGATCTGTCAGGAGGACCATCATGATTTTTTATTTCTTTAGAGTTTTTATGTTTGTAAAACTTTTTTGTATCATGAGATGTCGAGTTCTGTAAGGGGCTTATTTTGAAAGAAAAAGTTTCTTTTTTTGTTAGGGACATGTAGCATCAATTTTGGGTATTTCCTCCATGATGTTTTGAATTGTGTTTAAGGACCTAGGCCCAAGATAACCTTGAGATGTTTGAAATTATGAGCCCTTTGATGAATTAGGTGGTCAAGAACAATCTAGAAATATTGCCTATCTATATAATACATATGAGATGGTTATGAACTGACCTACCCTTAGGAAAAAAACTTCATGTCAGGGTTACCTAACTTTCATCTTCTTCTCTTTGCAAAGTCTGCAGATTGAAACCCTGATCATTTTTATGTTGCATATAGTCTCAATTTTCTATTGTTGTATGATTCCCTTATGTGAATCTTCACAGTCCTACTGGCTACAAGATGGGTATTCATTGTAGGGGAGAAGCGTGATTAGGGCTTTGTTGAATCTTGATTTCATGTTAGGGACTTAACGCATGCCATGTAACATGTGTATAAGAGGTAGTTCCCTACCCAGTTGGGCCAAGGCTCCAAGTGTTAGATACAGCCCAACGGGCATTATTCTTGACAGCCCCTAGTGTAGAGATCCATCACGAGCATGAGTCTTTGGTTGTTCCTTGAATGTCAGTCAAAAGTGATTAAATAGTTTCCTATTTATAGAAAACCAGACTTTAGATTTATCACAGACTCCATGATACGTCTACAAATCAATACAAAGTCTATTGCAATAATTGGTGTCGAACATGGGTTGTGGGAATGTTTATTCACCTAATACTTGGTTATTACTTATTCAATCAAAGTGTAAGGTAGATATAAGCATAAAACCAAACCAAGTCAAACTAAACTAAACAAAGCAAAATTAAGAAAACAAATTATGTCAAATCATACTAGTCAGGGGAAGGAGTTCCATGGTATGTAACAACAAATTAGACAATTAATGTACCTTGTTATCAGGTGTAGACATCCCTTGAACACCCTAGCAAGAAAAAACCATCCCAAACTAGCTTGTACCATGGTAGCTACTCATGTGGGGGTCATCCCACTCACTCTTAGAAAGTGTGACTGAAATCCCATTCGCGACCCAATAACTTTTTCAAGCTTAGCGATGAATCCAAGGGAGCCTTATTATAGTATACTTAAGGATCAAACCCAAGGTACAACCTTTTTAAGCAATTTTATAGATACAAAAGTATTAAGGGTATTATTTATCACTGAGTAGTTGAAATATAGATTAAGCTAAATTGTTGTCAAAAGCAACAAAGATTAAGGAAGTAAATAACAGATAATAAAGATCACTAGGGCATGTGGTTTCGCTACCAGGGCATGTGTACTTATCCTAACAAGATCTAACTCTCCAATAGTCAGTGTTAAATTGAGGCTTATCTATTGCACCCTCACATGATACAGATCGTCACCTAGTATAAACTCCCTTCAAACCAACCATCCTTGGAACCCAAGTACCATGTCGATACCAATTGAATTCCCTTACTTATGATCGACCATCCTCGTCACGTAGCATATCAAAGTGTAGTCACCTCTATCATTATGGTGTTTTAATCACGCTTACATCAACTTGCATATCCATGATTATAACAAATATGCAAAATAAGTCATCAATTTGCAAAGAACGACATCGAACAAAATGATACTTTATTTAGGAACTATATTGTCAAGTTTAGATACATGATAAGACAAAATACGGAAGAGCAGTGTGAGTCCCCAAGCCCCAGTACAAGGCATATACTCGCTCATGGTAAGGGATAAAAATAAAGAGATAGTACAAGTGATGGAAAAGGCCATGACGTCAGGTACAGGAAGATCAATCTCTCCGCTATGGCCACTGCCTCCTCACTCCTCACTAGGGTTTCTGTTGCACAATTTGGCTTCTAATCACCGATCAGAGACCCTTTTGATGGATGATAAGGGTTCCCTTTTACAGATTAATTCCTTGCCTCCAAAACCCTAAGGGTGAATGCTTGTAGTCGAATGCATCTAATTGTATGGCCCGTACTCGGTCCAACAGGCGACTCGTGTGGGTTACTCAATTTGAACCTCACATCTGGTTCTCTGGCTGACTAGTATGGAGTGAACCAGAATGAACTGGATGTTGCGAGTGTGCATCAGGACATCAAAATTGGAAGGACTCTGAGAAAAGAGAGGCTTGACTTGGACAAATGGAAAAGTCTCGTGCTTGACTAAGTGGTTGGACGGTGATCAAAAGGAAAGCTTTTAGGCTCTCCTTCCCTTGAGACGTATCACAAAAAGGGCTAATTTGTCCATCTGGGCGTTGGTACACAACCTTGTGTGGTTCTGCACAAAATATATTTGAAAATGAATTAAAGTTCAGAAAAGGGAAAGTAATTGCATTTGAGTTAATATAAGGCTAAAAATAGGAAATAGAAACACAAGATCCCCTAAGAAGAGAGTAAAACAACATGTAAAAATGGATATAAATATACTCATCAGAGGTCAAGTAGTATGAATGTTTAGATGGAGCATCATTTAACAAGAATGTACATCATAGCTACTAGTTTTGTGGAGTCTTCAAATCATAGTTAAATAAATGTGGAGGAATACTTATCGAAGTGTATCCAAGTTCACGGGCCTTTATAGCTACATGGCAATCTGGCTTAGTGGCTTCTTCGTCTGACATCAGTGGGTGTATGGTATGGATGGATGAAGTTCCATCTTGACAACTAGGTTTTGGAGTTTCATTCTTGGCCTTTAGTGGCGGATCATCTTGTTGGGTTTGGATCTCTATGTTGCGTACTACCCATTTTTGGTGTTTATACAATTTAACCATTTATAGTCGTGTCAAATTGCTTCCATCCTTCTTTCATAAGCTTATGAGTGGTACCGAAAAGGTTCACAAGATGGTGGTGAATATGTGCCTGAATTGGAAAAGGACAAGATATGACGTATTACCTCTAGGCAGGGATTGATCTTCTGGGTATTTGGAATGGATTTTATCAACACTTGTAGTGGTAATAACGTATGGTCTGTTGGGGGGACCATCATGACTTTTTATTTCTTTATAGTTTTTATGTTTGTAAAACTTTTTTGTTGTCATGAGATATGGAGTTCTGTAAGGGGCTTATCTTGAAAGAAAAAGTTTCTTTTTTTTGTTAGGGACATGTAGCATCAATTTTGATTATGTCCTCCATGATATTTTGAACTGGGTCTAAGGACCTAGTTCTAAGATAACCTTGAGATATTTGAAACTATGAGCCCTTTGATGAATTAGGTGATCACGAACAATCTAGAAATCTTGCATATCTATATGATGCATCTGAGATGGTTATGAACTCACCTACCTTTAAGGATATAACTTCATGTCAGGGTTACCTCACTTTCATCATGTTCTCTTAGCAAAATCAGTAGATTGAAACCCTAATCATTTTTAAGTTGCTTCTAGTCTCAATCTCTATTGGTGAATGATTCCCTTATGTGAATATTCATAGCCCTATAGGCTACAAGATGGGTATTCATTCTAGGGGAGGAGCATGATTAGGGATTTGTTGAATCTTGATTTTATGCTAGGGGCTTAACGCATGTCATGCAATGGGTGTATAAGAGGTAGTTCCCTACCCAGTTGGGATAAGGCTCCAAGTGTTAGATATAGCCCAATGGGCTTTATTCTTGACATCCCCTAGTGTAGAGATCCATCACGAGCATGAGTCTTTGGTTGTTCCTCAAATGTTAGTAAAAAATGAATTACACTTAAACCCTGACCCAATTGAGCATCGCAAGGGTAGTAGGGAGTGTTAGGGACCAGTTCCCCTATACCCAACCGATCATATCCATGGCTTGTTAGTAGTTTAAGATAATTTATTATACTCTATCTTTTTGTTTGATTTGATAAACTAAATGAAAGCATAATGTTTACATTTCACCCCCAACCTAATTGATAAGTGCACCCCCCAAACAGCCCACACCTCTTGTAATTGCTTTAGAACCCTCATTGCCTTGTTGCTTAGCTAGTGTTAGCTTGGTTAGTTCTTTACTTGCTTAGTTAGCTTCTTGCCTTGTTCTTTATTTGTTCTTTCTAGTTTAGGTCTTTAATTTCTCTTTTGCCCCGTTTGTTAGCTTAGTGTAGTGTAGAAATTCTCTCTCTTTCCTTAGTGTCTTTTCTTGCCTTATCTTGTTGCCTTGTCTTTGATTATTCATTAGAATTAAGTGTCTAGGGTTAACTTAGGTTTTAATCTTGTTTGTCTTCCTTCACTTGTTTGTTTTCTCAATTCTTAGTGTAATCAACAATCAACATTCAAACCCTTCAACCCTAGACTTCATAGTAGGAACCTATCCCAAAACTAACTAGCTCTAGTGCCTCCTTTTCTCCATGTAGATCAAACATGTACTTGCCACCCTCCTATACAACAACATGAACCCGTTCACTTGTGGGTGTAGTGTTTTGATTTATGTGAGGGTATTAAGTTAGGTCCTTATAAATTTTAAAAGTTAACCAACCACATGTTCTTGTTTATGGGGTTGCTTCTATTGAAACTCCAATTAAGTAGCGTGTAACACCATTAGCAGAATCACACCATGCTTTCTGACGTCATTGTCGGGGAGAGAGGTGCTCGACCTAGCTAGTTAGTTTTTCTTTTATCATTCCTACTGCCCTCATCATTGCTATTATTTATTCTTTATTCTTTATTTTTTGCATTCTTTGCGCATATTGGTTTGCTAACTTGTTCTCTTTTGTTTGGTTGTGCCTTGTGCATGTGACAAGTCACTCGGGGAAGACAACATGGAAGGTCAAAATGCACCTCACAAGCCACTTCAAGATTACTTCATGCCTAGCTACTACAAACCGCCAATTGCTAGCAGAGTTGATCAAATGTCAGGGGAGAAATTCTCCATCCCTCCAAGTCTTCTTGGGCTCCTACCCACCTTATATGGATCAGAGAGTGAGAACCCCTACAAGTAGTTGGACTCATTTCTTGAAGTATGCTCCACTTTCAGGACGTCGACGACTAGTAAAGAAACAATCTAGTAGACCTTGTTCACATTCTCCCTCAAAGACAAAGCCAAATATTGGTATGATTCAAGGAGGGACAACATGAGTTGGGAAGCGATGAAGAATGCATTCTTGAGGCAATTCTATTCTATAGCAAGGTTGACACAAATGTTGTGTGCCATAGTGAGTTTCAGTCAAATGGGCTATGAACAGCTTCATGATGCTTGGGAGAGATTTAAGAAAATGTTGAGAGAGTCTCTGCACCATGAGATACCTTTGTGGCAGCTAGTTCAATCATTTTACTCTGATCTATCTCTAAAGGATCAAGTTATAGTATATTTTTCTTGTGGAGGAGTTTTCATGGCTAGGCCACCCGAGGATATATGGCCATTGTATGAGCAACAGGAAGAAGGTTCAAGAATTCGAGCTTCTAGCGTGATGAATGATGGTGACCATGACTTTGGTGTGACATCTCTAAATCATAATGACTCAAGCCTGCAAGTGATGAAAATTCTTGGTGACATGGTGAGTTTCATGAAGAACTAAGTGACAAGTGTTTCTTGCCACTTGGACAATTCTATTGAGTTCTATGGTGAAGAAAAGAACATACCTCACTCCTATAGCTACCAAGAACCACAAAGTTCAAGATATAGCTCAAGGTTTAAGGAAGAGGTTCTCTCTAGGTTGAAGAGCTTTGATGACATACAAATGAATGTAACAAGGCTCAAGGAGAGGATAGAGCGGCTATCTTCCAATACTTGCTCTCTAAGAAGAAAAATTGTCTTCAAGGCCCATAATGAGTTTCAATGAAGTCAGTGGATCAATGTCATATTCACAAGTTTTCTATAGTCCACCCCCCATTCAAGTACAACCCATACACCACTTCCAAAGCAATCCCAAGTCTTACATTCCTCCCCCTCCATCTCTACAACTTTCTCAACAATTCACTTTCCAACCTCAATTATCCCTCCACCTCAATCTACTATTCTACCAATCTAAACACCACCGCTCGTCTCCGTCCTCCTACTTAGATGAAATAGCTAGACTTCGTGCATGCTTTTATTATGCGACTGGACTCTTCTGGTTTGTTTTATCTTATATTGCCCCTCCCCGCTTGTAATCCACGGATCAATCAAACACTTATGCTTCCCCTTTTGTATTAAATACTTAACCACCGTGAAAGTCCATCTACTGCAACATCTGAGAGGGGTTTCAGCAGTTGCAAATAGCAACCGGTAGGAGGGCCGCCGTTGGCATATAGTAGCAGGTACGAGGTCTAGCAAACAAGCACTGAGAAACATACTTTATTGTGATCCCTTACATTCACCGTAGATCTGGAAGAGGCACAACGGGCGTGGAAACATACTGCATCAAGGCGGGCTTCACCGTCGCCAGGTTTTATGGTGTCGCTGGCTGGATTAAGGACCTACTCTTTGGTGGGGCAGAAGCCAGCGGGGGAAACAGTTTAGGGTATGCAACTTAACTAACAGTCACAGGGCTACGTGCGAATCTCTCAGAAAATTGTGGTACGAGGGCATCATACGACAATGCTAAGGGCATGCTCGGATGTGGCAACATCACTCGTTGTATTGTAGTCACCAAAAGAAATCTGTCCAGGAATCTACTGTCCCCACACTGTGGACGCACTGAATTGCGGCGTCTACACATGTGATCCCTCAAACCATACACATCAGCAATTTATCAATTGAATTCTACAGACATTGACAGGACTCCCGATCGAGGTGCATTAAGTTAAAAGATATGATACCTGAAAATGTTACTTGCAACGAGGATCATAAGCACATCCGTGAGCATTTTGTTAATATACACATGTATCAGCAACGAGTCTCCTCTGAAGCAGCTGGCCACCAAGCCCCTGTTTGGCAACGGACGGGGATTTCGTAGTCTGGATTAAGTCTGATTCTGTTTGGCAACCCAGCCTGATTCTGTTTGGCATCCCAGTCTGATTCTGGACAGTTGGTCTGATTTGAGTCTGGTTGCAGTCTGATTCTGTTTGGTTACTAGGCTGGATTCAGTCTCCTTTTGTTTGACAACGTAGTCAGTATCTGTTGATTCTGTCCTGATGTTGCAGAACTATTGTAACAAGAGTAAAGAATGTGTTGTTGTGATGCCGCTTAAGCAGAAAGACAAATTATTTAAAAAAAATCAATGTAGATTTTGTGAATGTCTATTTTGTACTTAGGTCTAGTTTGGGAAAGACTTTTCAGATTGCGGCATCCGTGTGTAGTCGCAGCTTTTTTATAAGGCGGTAATAGCAAATGCTATGTTATTTGGATTTAATAGCTAAAAGTAGCATTTACGAAACACATCAATTATGATAGCTTTTCTGATCACTGTGTTTCCACCGTGTTGGGGCTTACCAGAGCAGCTAAGATACATAATTGCTGCAGGAAGAATAATGTAAACAACTACTGAAATACCAACCACACACGATTTATGCATTCAATACATGTAGTCAGAAAAGTATGACGCAAACGGGCCCTTAGGAAAACTAAACATAATATATGAGTATGGTCATAGTTACATGATGATTTAAAATAAATCATACTGTATTGTTGTCTTCGATTGTTGTGTATGTTGTAAATAGGTAGTATTTTACCAAAATTATTGTTATTCCAGCATAGTGTGTGTTTTCTTAAGTAAGTGATGAGTGTGACTTAGCAAATATATCCTATCCGTGGGGTCTAACTCAAAATCATATTGTATCACTAGCCTCTCTACTTTTTTAATTTACTTCGATTTGTATATCTGGTTTAATGTTTGTGGATTGCTCTAATTTTCTAAATTTTAATCAGTTCGTTCTCTTTTACCATGTTGTACATAAATTAAATAACGTGAATATTAATACGAATGCAAAGAAAATTGTGATATCTCAAGTAATGTGTGTAACACCTTCATATTGTTGTTGTTTCAATCAAAGATAACATTAAAAGATAATTACACAAAGAATGTATTATATAATAAATAACAAATACATAATATAAAAATGCATAATTTATGAATTTAAATTCAATGGTAGAAAATGCGCATAGCAAAGAGAATAGCATGTCTCCAGCAGAACTTAATACCACATAAAAAAATAGATAATAACATATTGGTTCGCGGGCAAATACATCTCTAACATACAAACTGAGGGACACAAAGGAGAGGTCTGCCCTGGACCTAGACATAGACATCGATACACAATCTAAGATGGTGCCCAGCCATTGTGGGGGACAACCTTTGATGTGGAGGAAGATTTATTTTGATCCCAGGTAGGAGCGTCACAATCGGCCAACTGTAGGGCCTCGTCGTACTCGTCTTATGACACAGGACAGGCTTCCTGCAACAACCTATTGGTTTCTTTTTTGATGTCGTCTTTTGGCCAATGAAATAGCAACGACAGATGGTGAATAAGAAGAGTAACACCCTTGGCTTGTTTGTTGCTTCCATTCGTGCCCTCGTCACGTGTAGGCTCGCAACATTATTTTTTACAGACAAGGTTTTCTTCTATATATTTTCGAATCTTTGACGAAGACATCAATATTTATTCAAACTTTGTCATTGCCTTTGACCGCAATGACAACATCTATAGTTAATAAATAAATATAAGTATTAGCAAATATCAATAATAGTATGATAACTGTGAAAGCATATAGGTCAACCTAAAAATTGCCTATAGAAACTACACCATTTAGGTCGGTATATGGGCGTGCTTGCCATTTAACAGTGGAGCTTGAGCATAAGGCAAAGTGGGCTTTGAAAAAGCTAAATTTTATATTGGATGAAGCAAGTAGGAAGAGATTATTGGAGTTGAATGAGCTAGATGAACTAAGGATGGATTCCTATGAGAGTTCTAGAATTTATAAGGAGAGAACTGAGAAGGTTCACTATCATCACATCTTGAATGGGGTGTTTAATCTGAGACAGAAGGTACTTCTATTCAACTCTAGACTTAAGTTACATCCGGGCTGAGGTCCAAATGAAGTCGACCATTTGAGGTTTTGCAGGTCTTCCCCCATGGTGTTGTGAAGATAGGAGACGGGGTTAGGTCATTCCTTGTTAATGGCCAGATATTGAAACATTATTTTGGTGGGTAAGTCGATAAGAGAATACAAGGAGTGCATCTCATTAAGCTCCCATAGATTCTTTCTCTTAGCCATGTCTAGTCTAGGACGCTAAACAATGGCGCTTGTTGGGAGGCAACCCAACCTTTATTTCTTTTTTTGCTTATGTTCAATTTTCAGTTTCCTAGTGATAGTTTCATGTTTAACTTTTTTCATGTAAAATGGCAACTTGATTCGTTTGTTTGAATGTACAAAATTCTACAGAGTTAGTACTACTGCGTCTACAAGTTGGAAGTACCAAAATTACGTTAGAGGGATATTAGAAAAAGAAAGGAACACTCATTACTACAGACTAGACAAGTCGGTACCACTGGGTCTCTAAAGATTTCACTTGCCTAACTGATAAGCGTTCTATAGTATCCACATCCAAGTCAGTGCTACCGACATTTTGGCACTCCCAGTTTTGAGATACCAAGATAATTCTCAGAAATATTGCACAAAATGGTTAGTTTTGTACTACCGACTAACATGTCAGTAGTATTGACTCATGACATCAACAATTCATGTGAACCTAATTCAACGACAGATACAATCTTCATTGAGAAATTGGTAGTATCGATCCATACCACCAGGTGGTACTATCGACTATAACTCTGTACTACCGACACTGAGTGATCCGCACTCAAGTCATTAGCAAATGTCAGTCATCGATACGTATGAGCCATAAATTTGTGCATATATCTCAGTACTACTGACTCTACCACGGTTGGGCAGCTAATGGATATAAAAGGAGGCGTGGGGAGTTCAATTTCTTCACACCTTCATCTTCCACTCCTCCTACAACTCTAAGCAAGACAACATCGAGTGCTGACACTCTTCACCGGGTTTCTTTTCCTCCATCCTTCTTCTTGCATCATTGCCATGGCACCAAGGAGGGTTGCATCTTCGTCAGCAGAGCAAGGAGAGTTGGTCCCTCATCCAACCCACACTCAACATCCAACCCTGTAGATCAAGAAGGTCTACGAGGAGCTTATGCAGAGGAATATATTTTCGACGCGTTATGGAGATCTCACCCTAATAGAGCGAGTGGACTTCACCGACAACCTACGTTGGGTATGTCAGCATCATTTATTAGAAGTGGATGACACATTCTTTATTGACTGGACGACCAACCCAAAACTCATTTGTGCGTTCCTAGAATCATTGGAGGTCCTTGTCACCCCCGAACAACAACTGGGAGGTGAATGGAGAGAAGGCAAATTCAACTTCTACCTCTTCAATACCAACCACTCCATCACCTTGCGGGCATTCAACTACATCTTCAACTAGCCTCATGTCCCTGAATGCTTTGCTCCCTCTAACTTTGACTATGACCTTACTTGGGAGTGGTTGATCAAGGTGCTAGAAGGTTTCCAGAGCAATTAGCATGTCAATTCCATCACCGACATTGAGTATCCTTTTGCTCAGATTATGCATCACCGAAGCACCAACACCATCTTCGCCCGCTCTGCCCAAGCCTAAGGAAGGTCCAAAAGACGAACCTTTTCTTCCTCTACAAGTTGTTGGAGGGAGAACCTATTAACTTTGGTTCCTTCTTTCTCATCCACATGGCCACAGTTCAGCACATTGCGTAGAGGAAAGTGCCAATTGTTTTTGGGGGGCTGATTACCCCCATTGTGCTACACCTATGTCTTGTCCTATCCACTTTCACACCCATGGTATCTCTAAAGATGTTATATATCCAACATTTCTAGAAGGCGAGCCTCCTCAGCATGCACTATAACATAGTGTATGTGTGCTGCATGGTGGGAGGAAGGTATTGGGAGCATAGCCTTACCAACCCCATTTTAAATCTAGGAGGAGTCCAACATCTTAGGTGGTTGGTTGGGGATGATGAGGACAACAATAAAGACAAGGAAGCAACCTTTAAAGACCCCAAGTAGAAACATGATGATGATTATGACATTGTGAAGGTGGAGCCCAACATCTGCATTACCCAAAGACTGGTCCTGTACAAACGTGTGCGCACTTACGCTACATCGAGCTTGTCTGCTCCACCACCTTTTCAAGAGGAACATGACCCGTATGACATGGCAGGTATGTATGGGATGCTGCAAGACATTCAGACCAGACATCAAGTGGCACAAGTTGGAGTACAGGATATCCAATGACGGTTGTACCAGAACCAGTAGACAATTTTTGAAAAGGAACGCCTTCTCTTGGCCAACCAACAGAATGCCCATATGCGCCTGAAGTTGATGGAGCAACATCAACAACCGTTCTTCGACCACACTGGAACCAGGGGTACTTTGGAGGATACATGCAACCACCACCAATGTTGTCGTCAGATTTGTCTTTTTAGGGGATGTTTCCTCCCCATGACCCTACCATACCACATAAACCACCTCCTTCATTTTGATCATGGTACCATTGTTCCACCTCTTAAGTTAGAATGTTGACTATGTGGACATAGACAAATTCAACCTTAGGGGGTATCGAAACAACCATCTATCTTAGTTTTTCTATTTCATTTTTATTTTTGAAATAGTTGTTTTATTTTAGGTTTATGCAATTATAGGATCCACATCCATCTAGTGTAAACGTGGAGCAGTTAATTCATGGGTTCTTATATAATATAGATTATGCTCACAGGTGTCTTTGTAAGGAAATTAAATTAATTTTTTTTGTCACATCCTTATCGTTTAATTGCAAGATCTTTCTACAACACCACTTGAAGAAGTGTTTGGATTAGTCAACTTCAGGACTTAGGATATGAATGAACATCTAAATCAACCATGTAATGTGAATGAAGATGGTGTCGAGCCTAAGTTGATCAAACCTTTAACGAGATCTTAAATGGAAATCTGAGAATGAAACCTTAAGATTACCCTGTGCAGAGGTCATTAGAGAGGGACATATCATAATCTCATATAAGGAATTGTCTCTTAGTTATGTGATTCCATCCATTTTTTGACTCACCACTTCAAGATGAATGAGTACTCCAATTTATTTCCTTTTTATTGCAGTGCATGGAATAATAGGGGACATGATAAGTTATCTTATTCTAATTGAATTTGAAACATATGTATGCATGAACAATTTTTATTCATACCATTTTAGTCTCATAGCAATTTAATGTAGATTACATACATTCCATAGCATTCACTTATCTCTGTCATGTGGATTTTAATCTCATTTTATAAAGATTGGAGTGCAGGGACATACCTCTACAACTAATAAAAAAGGGAATAATATGTAATGACAGCCCGAGCATAATTTCAATCATGCTAAAAAAAGAGAGAAAAAAAACCATGGGCTAATGAAAAAAATAGTATGAAGTTTGTCAATGTTCAAAGATTCTGAGGGAGAAAGTATGCCTTTAACCCTTCTTGAAGAGATGAAGTAATCCACATGGTGCATTCTTTTGCTTTCTTCTGTCATTCCCATTGATTGATGAGATTTCTTGATTCATGCATCATTTCTTAAAGAAACATAATAGGCATTAGGATTCATGCATGATATTATTTTCAATCATGTAGGTTCATCATACTTTTGCATAAATGAGTTGGTTGTACTTGTGATTCTTCAACTTCCACCCATTTCATACCATCAATTTCTCTTATTGGTAGGCCACTTGAATGGTTTTTCTCCTCATCCATTCTTACGAGGAAATCTTCTTCCAATTAGTTGGTAGTTGGGAAAAAGAGAAAATTTGGAATAAGGAATCACATAATGCACCAAGAAAATGCCTAAATTATTGTGATATTAACTTCTTTATTGATAGTGTTTATTGATCAAAAGATGGACAACTTTTATGGAAACTTTTGGTCGCTTTATAGCAATTATTGGTTCAGAGGTCAGTGAAGGCCGGCTTGGGAATTGTTTGGTGGACATGATTAGGATAAGAATTCATGTGCTATGTCCTTTTGCTTACTTTTATCAAATAGATCCAAGAGTGTGTTGCTCGAGGACAAGAAACATTCATGTTTACGGGAGTTTGTTGCATGGATTTTTAGTCATTCTCACATGCATATTTTCTTTCATTTTATGTATTAATTTGTCATTTATGTGATCATTTATGCATGAAATACTATCAATAATCTGTCTCATCTAAATGCATCAAATATTGTGTGATTCTATTAATTAAAATAGTTTAAAAATCATCCTGAGTACTTATGTATGTCTTTGTGCTCTTTCAGGTACCACAAAAGTTCCACAGACTCGGTACTACTGATCTCACAAGTCGATGGTATCAAATTTACATCAATTGTAGACCATGAACTCACACAGAATTGATACTACCGACACTAAAAGTCATTAGTACCAAACTCATGTCAGAGAGGCACAAGAAGTGATTCGTAGAAACTCAGTACCACTTAGTACACCAGACTCGATACTACTGAGATGGCATTAGAGAGAAAGAGTTGGATCAGAATAAAGACTCAGTACTATCAATATAGTTTGGTAATATTGAAATTGCGAGAGTACACACCCAACCAAGAAATAGGGTACTACCGACTTCATAGTCGATACTACCGAGTCTGCCCGATCAAGCAATGCAAAGGTAGTGCTCTAATCCTATGGCTGGCATTAATTCGCACCCTAAGTGGCCCTTATAACATAGGGGAGTGAAGATAGACCTAAGTAGGGAGCCATTTTCCATTGTATGACACCAGAGAGAGGAGAGGAGAGCATGGCACTGAAGGCTACATTTGGGATGATTCGAGCTCCTCTGGTGGGTGATTCTGTAGCCATAAGACAATAGATTGCACGTACGTTGAAGGGGATCATCCGAATTGGCTATTCTCTAGGGGTTACCTTAGATTTCTAATGTTTCCCATGTTTTACTCCTTCCTTTCTATGTATTCTTCTATGGAAACAGTGTGGGACTAATCTCCTTGATTCCTTAGGATCCGGGAGTAGCCCAGATATGCGTCGTACCATACTTTTATGCATTAATATCACTTTTACTCCTTATTTCTAGATATAAAAATATGAGATTGTTATTTTCTATTTGTGATCACCATAAATAGATTATTAGATCCTTAATTGGTTCAAGAGAAGGGTTAAGGGTTGGAAGAGCATAGGTTTCCCCATTTACTACATCCTTTGGGAAAGGTGGTGCATAAACTGGGGAGAAACCTAGAGTTCACAATAAAGCACCTAACTAATTAACTGATTGTTATGGAATTGGAATTGGCATTAGAATAGGTAGTGAACTACATTGTAGGAGTGGGTATTTCTTGCTACAGGCTCTTTATCTAGGGATAGGGTTTTAGATGTTAGTGTGTAGAGTTAGTTGTTGTGTTGTCCATGGTGAAACCACCATCCTAAGGAATTAATTCTACTCTTAGTTACTTATTCTTTAATCTTGTTTCATTTTTTGTGTTTGCTTTTATATAATTAAATCATCTTCAACCATTTTTACCAGCCTAGATAATTAGATCATAGTTAGTAGTATCATCCGGGTTCCATTTCACTGTGTTTGACTCGGGCCTCACAAGGCCTATATTACTCAATACGTTCACTTGCGTTCAATGCACGTTATACACGTGCCGAAACTCCACAATCAAGTTGTCAAAATGGAACTGCATCCATCCACAATGTATGCCCACTAATGTTAGACTAGGAAGCCATTTTGCCAAATTGCCATGTAGCTATAGAGGCCCGTCAACTTGGATATGCTTTGATAAGTATTCCTTCACAATTATTTAACTACGATTTGAAGACTCCACAAAACTAGTAGGTATGATATGCATTCTCCATCAATGATGCTCCATATAAACATTCATACAACTTGACCTCCAATGAGTATATTTATAACCATTTTTAAATGCTATTTTACTCGCTTTTTAGGGGATGTTGTATTTCTATTTCCTATTTTTAGCCTTATATTCACTCAAATGCAATTATTTTCCTTTTTCTGAACTTTAATGCATTTTCACATATATTTTGTGTGGAATCAGCCAAAGTTGTGTAACAATGCCTAGATGGACGATTAAGCCCTCATGGTTATACGCCTCAAGGGAAGGAAGGCCCTAAAGATTTCTTTTTTATCACAGTCCAACCACTTACTCAAGCGAGCAACTTTGCTATTCACCCAAGTCAAGCCGCTCTTCACCCAGAGTCCTCAAGTTCATTCTGGTTCACTCCATACTAGTCAGCTAGAGAACAAGTTGTGAGGTCCAAATTGAGTAACCCATGCGATTCGCCTATTGAACCAAGTATGGGCCATGCAATCAGATGCCTTCGACCACAAGCATTCACCCTTAGGGTTTTGGAGGCAAGGAATGCATCTATAAAAGGGAACCCTTATCGTCCATCAAAAGGGTCTTTGATCGGTGACTAGAAGCCACATTGTGCAGCACAAACCCTAGTGAGGAGAGAGAGGAGGCAACAGCTGCAATAGAGAGATTGGTCTTCCTACACCTGTCGTCATGGCCTTCTCCATCATTTATACTATCTCTTTGTTGTTTTCCCTCGCCATGAGTGAGTAGAAGCCTTGTGTTGGGGCATGGGGACTAGCCATGGTCACATGTATTTTATCTTAGCATGTATCTAAACACTACAATATAGTTGCTAAATAAAGTATCATTCTGCTTGATGTCTAGCTTTGCAAATTGATGACTTCTTTTGCATTTTTGTTATAATCTTGGATATGCAAGATGTTGTGAGCATGATTAGAACACCAGAATGATAGAGGTGACTGGAATTTGATTTGCTACGTGTCAAGGATGGTGGATCATAAGTAAGGGAGTTTGGTTGGCATAGACAAGAAACTTGGGTTTCGAGGATGGTCGGTTTCAAGGGAGTTTATACCAGGTGATGACCTGTATCTCGTGAGGATGCAACAACTAAGCGTCAATTTAGAAATGAATATTGGAGAGTTAGGTCTTATTAGGATAATTATGCAGGCCTGGGTAGCGAATCCCCATGTCCTGAAACTTTCTATTACCTATTATTTACTTCCTTAATCTTCGTTGCTTTTGACAACAATTTAGCTTAATCAATCTTTCAACTACTCAGTGATAAATGTCACTCTTAATACTTCTGAATCTATAAATTTGCTTAAAAAGGTTGTCCCTTGGGTTTGATCATTAAGTATACTGTAATAAGGCTTCCACTGATGAGGAGTGGGGAAATAGGGCACTACTTTTGGTTAAACCTAGAAGTTATTCTTTTAGGGATTTTATTGGTGCAACATTTGGAACCCCATCAAAACTAGTGTCATTGTCGGAGAAATTGGTGGTTTAACTTGTTGCCAAACACATCGATCACAATTATTCTTTCTCTTTTTAGGTACTTCTAGACTATGCAAAGATCGAGGAGTCATAACTTGTAATTTCTATTCAAACTTAAAATCGAGAAAACTTTGCAAGGAGAGAGCCATGATGGATGTGGGGGCTGCAGAAGCAGCTATTAAAGTGTGCATTGATGTAGCTATTGCGGCCCAATGAGAACTACTTGCTATAGAATCTAGAGAACAGGTGGCGGCTGAGTTTAAGACTAGCCCAGAAGCCGCCCAAGCCGCATAGCATGCCAAAGAATTACGAGATTTTTCCATCCCCAAGAGAACCCACTTTACTCATCCAGTTCAACCTTCAGGAGAACCAATCGAGATCAAAGCCTAATGGGTTCATCTTTTGCAAAACTCCACCTTTACAGGAAGGATTTGTGATGACTTTTAGGAGCACCTTCTTAAATTCATCAACCTTTGCTCGATGATGAAGCTGCCTGGAGCAACTGATGACTCCATGCAAATGTAACTTTTCAAACATTCTCTAATAGATAAAGCTAAAGTATGGTGTAGTGCTCTTTGAATGGACTTTATCACTATGTGGGAACTCCTAGAAAACAAATTCCTAGAAATTTTTTACCTTCCTTCAATGAGATAGTCGATTCGAGGATAGATAATGAGATTCAATCAAGTGCCAATGGAATCCTAGTATGAGGAATTGCAGTGATTCAATGAATCCTACACAAATGCCCACACCACGACGTCACTGAGAATCAAATCATTGAATAATTTTTTTTGGGAGTCGACGACAAGACGAAGAAGTTCCTTGATTCCTACTCCAAGGGGAATTTCATGCAACAAAGTTTCAACAACACACTTAAAATCATTAACCTTGCAGAAGAGAATCATACCCATCCGACCAGACCCTCAGGCAAGGGATTTCTTAAAGTGTCCAAGGTAAAAGACCAACCAAAACTCAAATCTATTTCCGAATCATAGAAAGCTCTCTCCCTCCACCAAAAAATTTGATGAGGTCCTTTAGTGTGTACAAGAGAAAGAGCTAGACTCCCCAAGTGAAAATTATCATGCCTTTGTGTGAATTTGATCATGCGGAGGATCATAGAACCATTAAATACCAACAACTATATGTTCCTTTCCATGAAAATCAAGTCAGGAAGTAGTAATAGTCACTCAAGATGAAGATGTGACATCAAACTAAAACATCCAGGGCATGAATACTATAATACAAATCAAGCTTGGAGTCATCCTAGTTTCTAATATGGGAACCCTACAAGAGCCGAAACTCTAATAAGACTTCAAAGCAACCCTCCCAGGCTAGAGCACCAATAAACTATGGTGGCCCGTGCAACTAGTGTAATTTTCGGTTCAACTTTCCCAGCCAGAACTACCTACAACGACAACAATTTCAAAATCAAAACCAAGCCCCACAACTACATATTGAAGCAGCACCGACTCAAGATCTAATGAAGGTGTTTCAGGAGATGATGGCATCATACCAGAACCAATTCGCCAATGTCACTACAAATCAAAAGGAGTTGGAATCTCATATTGCTCAACTAACCGCAAGCGAACAAACCCTAGAAGGAACAATCACTGGCGTGCTAGAAAACAACCCCAAACTCCCAAAGTAGCTTGAACAATTAAATGTTGTTCTGACCATGTTAGAGAATGTGTATACCACACCTCCCACCTCTACTCCTATCGACAAGATTGAGAGCACCCCAATCAAAGTTCCAATTTTCTTGATCAGCCATATTTCTCCTCACGTGCTCTATGAGCAGTGTCCAGGGCATCAAAATTCATACGATCACACCCACAGTACGCCGTCAGATGGCATGGGTCTCCGAGAACAAATCTTCCAAAATATATGATTGCCATGGCTAGCCGCATCAGTCCCGAGTAGATAGAGGAATGTCTCCATGCTCGTTTTCTCTCTCCTCATCCCAATCCAAAGGAAGGACCCCCAAGGGATCAATTGATAGAGCGAAGGATCCCATCCCAAGAAAATATGTCCCCCGTGATGCAAATAAACCAAGAACATGGTATTGTACAGCTAATTCGCCACCACCTACCTGTATTGCACCCACTATGCCAGAATCTCAGCAGAGAGACAAAAGAAAGATGCAATCAGTGCCATGAATGAGGAAAGACTGAGAGTTAGACAGCAGTACCTCCCATGGCACCAGTACAACCAGTACCAGGAAAAGCACGACAAAAGAGACTCTGGAAGACACCTCTAAAGTTCCCATAATTCAGGTGTACACGTCACATATACCCTATGTATGATGGCTCAAACAGACCAAACTGGATGATTGGTTCATAAAGTTCAAAGACGCAATGAAGAAATTGCATGTTGACATCTTGTTCCTTGATGCAATAGCTGAAAAACCAGCTTGGAGTAAATACCTTAGAGCCCTTTTTTCCAAGAAATATACAACTGAGGACTATGAAACTGTGAAACTTGCTCAAGCAGCTTCTGATAAAGTACAAAATCAGATGCCTCAGAATAAGAAAGATCCCGGTTCATTTGGAATAGATTTTTTCTTTGGAGATGGCATGTATCAGAAGGGACTCGCTAACTTAGGCGCTAGCATATCCAGTATGCCTTATACCTTATACCAACGCCTAGGGTTCACAAATCTCCTACCCACGATGATGACCATTTAGTTGATAGATGAATCCATCACTAAACCCCTAGAAATTATAGAAGACATCCTGGTGAAGCTAGGACATGACAACTACGTTCCATGCATTTTCATGGTCATGCATATCAAGGAACACAAATGGTTCCCGCTCATTTTGGGAAATCCATTCCTAGCTATCGTGTGAGCCCTAGTAGACGTGAAAGTCAGAAAATGGGTTCTATGCCCAGGGAGAAGACTTTTAAATATCAAGTTCTTGAAGACTTGAATAGGGTGAATAATTTGACTAAAGATTTAAAGGCGGAAGGTAGCCTGGAATCTCAACAAACATGCCTGTAGGAGACAGATCAAGTCCACAAAGCCCTACCAACAGACAAGACATGCATGTCATCTAACCATGATCTAGGGTCTACAGGTTTGGAGGATAAGGGTTCGGATACCTTGTCCTTAGTTCTAACTTGAAAAGCAATCTGTTGGGTCATGGTGATACTACTACATGAATAGCATCAGGTATGCCTTTTACAATTTGTGACACTAAACTGGGACCATTGTTCAAGAAAGCGGCAGGCAGTGTACGAGCGGCGTGGGTACTGCATAGAGTATATGCAGTATGCGGGAGTATATACAGGAGTCTATGCGGTTTTGGATTTTTTATCTCAATTAACTAATTACATATATATAGTTTAGGTACTTATATATGTTGTTTAAATATAAACATATTAATATGCATGTATGATGTAATTATATATGTATATGTCTATATATAGAATGTGTTTGTTATATATGTACAAATACTAAAATGTATGTGTATCAATGTAGAAATATGTGTAGAGCGTGTGTATAAATGTGAATAAATCAAAATGTATATACTTATGTACAAATATGTGTTTGTATATGTAGGTCTATTGTATGTGTATGTATATGTTTATATCAAAAGGTATTCATATAAATGTACAAATGTGTTTGGAAATTGTTATATGTATTACAATGTATACATATAAATCAACGACTATATATATAAATTTGTATATATAATGGGATGTGTTTTTATATGTATGCATGTATGTATGAAATTCATGTACACAAGTTGTGGAATTTTTAAAAAGTAGAGTTTAATTGTCCGCTTAATCGGCCAAGTGAGAGTATATGCAACCCATGACCACTTAATGGATCGATTAGCAATATGTGGTGTGGTAGGGTGACTGAATATGTATATGTAGACCGATTTCCTAAACAGTGACTGGGACGCGTGTTGGGAGGAAACCTTACCCAATTTTTTTCTTTTTCAGTTTCTATTTGTTTTTTTATTTTTATCCCTTATTTTCTTTTGATAAATCCATTCTAAATTAAAAGGGTGAGAAGAGTGAGGAGATCAGGAGAAGGAAGAGTACCACATCTTTGACAGCCTAATAAATAGATAAGTCAGCGTGATGAGCAATCCTCATGATGACATTCTCTCATCTTTCCATAACCCCCCATGTTGTTCAATCACTCAACTGGCGAAAGGAGTTTTCACGATCTGGTGAAATGATAAGTGATAAGAAGAGTGGGATATGTGGCCTGATGGGATTTCTCTATATATTTTACATAAATGATTTTACTTCTTTCTCTTAGAATATATATCCTTATCTTTTATGATAAATATTATTCTTTGGAAATCATAGTCATTTTTATATGACACAAATAATCAATATTCACTACCATATGTTGATTAGGACTTTCCAAGAGACGATTGAAGTAAAGTCCCTATACGCTAGGGATAACAAGTGCATGGTGTAACCACTGATTCTTTTGGGGCACTCGAAACATCTCCCCAACAAGGCTATATAATGAGCATCACATAGGCTTGGCAACACCAAAACCTTTCTATGATCAAGAACAACCCAAGTTTCTATATCTCTCCCGCATCAACACCTTCAATGGAAGTAGCGAACAACAACATGAAAGACAACTTACGATGAGTAGGCAGTGGACCTTTAACATATGACGAGATCCCTTCCGATAGGGATCTACTACACTACTACTCCTAGGACACATACATCTCTTGGGACCTCAGATTCATACATCCTGCACATTGATGGGGGATGCCAACGCCAAACCTGGATCAACTGATCAAATGGCAATATTATCAACAAGGCATCACCCTAGAAGTCAGGCGCTGGATGGATGCAGGATGCGGAGAACAAGATGCGTGACCAAGGGCACCATTGCCTCCACCCAATGAAGATCATGACAACGGGTGGCCATGATTGTGCCAGGGTCAAGCCATCACCAATGGAAGACGAACCCATTCCTAGGGTTCTATTGTGTTCTCTTGGGCAAGCATCGCTGGCTTACTCCTCCATCTCCACCTCCCCCTACTATCCATATAAATTCCCCTCCATCTCTAAGTTCTTTCTCCCCGAGGATGGGCATAATTTTGAAGTTGGGGGTGGAGGGTGGGTGGTACATAATCTCTACCACCTCAACTCTACCTTTTCCCTTTCTCATTCTCAAACACTTCTTTCTTCTTTTTCTCCAACTTTTATTTGCATCTGTCTTGTTTTCTATTTCTTGTTCATTTTTTGTGTGAGTTGTGACCTTTACCTAGTTCGGTCACTTTGATGTATGTTAAAAATGAAAAATAAATGAATGAATTGTTCCCTTTTCCTTTTATCTAGCTAACCCATACAATAGAAACTTTAAGGGGTATACAAGTTTTAAACATTTTTGGGCCCTAACGACCACAACTAAGAATTCCTTTCCCTTAGAAGTGGCATTAAGTTGATGGAGTTCGAAAGGTCAAGCCACATGTGCCTTTAACATGACTTGTATCGATATTTGTGAACACCCTTTTACCCACATTAGTTGAATTAACAGATATAATATGATGATATTTTTCTAATGCAACAATAAAACAAAGAAGCACAAGTTAGCCTTTTTGATCTCACTCTTGTTCCGTCACTTCTTATCTCTTCTCCGTCCACAAAGAAGAAAAACAAAATTCCCACCATATACCAAACCCTATGTCTGGGGTGGCATCCCTTTCATAAATACTCTCTCTTTTTTATTTTCATCCACATACATGCATAAATAAAAGATGCCAATGAACCCAAATGAAAACATGTGGTCACTGTAACCACAAATAAACAAAAAGTCTCAAGTCAAATATAGGGGAGATTAATAGAATAACTAAATCCCAAATAAGGTCTCAAGACAAATAGAAGAGAGATCAAGAAATCAAGTTCATGACATATCTTTCTCCCTCTTTTGTCCAGTTTTTATACCCAGGGGACTTATCAAAATCCAAACAGCCAAATATCCTTAGCTTGTACTTACTTTGACTTGCGCAGATAGATTAAGCGTATTGTTGATATGAAAGTAGTGCTTTGTAGGTTCTGGGGTCTAGTGATTAGAGGAACAAGCCCAGTTGGGGGATATCCAATTGTGACTATGTGAACCCCAAATATAAGGGTTTCTTGATCATGATTGGTGGAAAGGGGACCATAAGCATTGCTCACATTGGGAGAGGAAGGCCGGTAACCTAGTATCAATTACTGATTTTGTTTTTATTTCAATTTACTCAGAATGAGCAAAGGATTACGTCCAGGATGGTTTGATGAATATATTTATACCCATTTTTAGATGTTGTTTTACTCACTTGTTAGGGATTGTTGTGTTTCTATTTCCTATTTTTAGGCTTTTATTAACTTTAAATGCAATTATTTTCCTTTTTACGAACATTAATGCATTCTTGCATATATTTTGTAGAATTATCGAATGTTGCATAACAATTCCTAGATGGACGATCAAGCCCTCACGATGCTACACCTCAAGGGAAGGAAGGCCCAAAATCTTCTGATCACCTTCCAACCACCTAGTCAATCGAGTGACTCTGCCATTCGCCCGACTCGAGCTGCTCTTCTCCTGGAGTCCTCTTGATTTCGATGTCTTGACGTGCACTCCCAACATCTAGTCTATTTTGATCCACTCCATACTGGTCTAGCAGAGAACCAGATGCGAGGTCCAAATTGAGTAACCCACGCGAGTCGCCTGTTGGACTGAGTACGAGCCATGCAATCAGACGCCTTCGACCACAAGCATTCAGCCTTAGGGTTTTAGAGGTGAGGAATGTGTCTATAAAAGGGAACCCTTATCGTCCATCAAAAGGATCTCTGATAGGTGATTAGAAGACACATTGTGTAGCACAAACCCTAGCAAGGAGCAAGGAGGCGTCGGTCGCAGTGGATATTTTGGTTTTCCTACACCAAGCATCATGACCTTCTCCATCATTCCTATTATCTCTTTGTTGTTGTCCCTCACCATAAGCAAGTAGACACCATGTCATAGGACATGGGGACTAGCCCCGGTTTCCCATATTTTATCTTAGCTTGTATCTAAACTCGACAATATAGTTTCTAAATAAAGTATCATTCTTCTCAATGTCTTGCTTTGCATATTGACAACTTGTTTTACATATTTGTTATAATCATGGATATGCAAGTAGTTGTGAGCGTGATTAGAACACTAGAATGATCTTATTGTCCCCCTGAGCTATCAGTAAGGGATAATGAGGTTCTTGGAATTTGATCTTCTACATGTCGAGCATGGCCAATCGTAAGTAAGAGAGTTCTGTTGGTATAGATAGGGAACTTGGGTGCCGAGGATGGTCAGTTCCAAGGGAGTTTATACTAGGAGATGATCTGTATCCCATGAGGGTGCATTATCTAAGCCTCAATTTAGCAACAACTATTTGAGAGATAGATCTTGTTAGGATAATTACACATGCCCAAGTAGCGAAGCCCCATGCCCTGGTGCTCTTTCTTACATATTATTTACTTCCTTAATCTTTGTTGCTTTTGGCAATGATTTAGCTTAATCAATCTTTCAACTACTCAGTGATAAATATTACTCTTAATAATTCTAAATCTATATAACTACTTAAAAAGGTTCTCATTTGGGTTCGATCTGTAAGTATACTAGAAAATAAGGCTTTCACTCGTGTGGAATGGGGAATTAGTGCACTACTTTTGGTTAAACCTAGAAGTTAATTATTTTATGGTTTTTATTGGTGCAACATTTGGTGTCCCATCAACCTCCTCTATCTCAAAGAGGTCGATACTGCAACAATGTGTAAGAGGCAGATTCAACGGAATATATCCTCAAGAGAGGGATCTCACTTATCACTTGACCTCCCATAATTTAGAAACTCAAAGACATGATGTACGTAATAGAGAAAGTTATGACACCCTATTTATAGGCTTCAACATGATAGATTTGTTTCCTAGAGTCAAAGGGACACTTTGTCATTTTCCCCATTAGAATGGCACAATCCATCATAGTTATCAACGTCCACGATCAATGTAGACATTCTTCCATATCATCTGGCATGTAGATTGAGGAAATCTTCTAGGATGACCAATGTATTTTGAAGTTCAAAATTTAGAAATTTGATTTCAAATAAATGCTCATAAAACCTCATAATATGATTTGACTCAAATTTAGACTTTTATTTAAAATTTAAATGTATTACAAATAAAAGCTATTAACACATTATTTTTCTCACCAAAAGAGAAATAAAATATAAACACTATAAAATCTATTACATCTTCAACCATCTTGAAAAATGCTTGGTAGAGGCTTATCATAAGAAGAAGAAGAAGACCAAAAAGACCCATTTTCCTGCTTGAAATTTGGATGATTAGCACTAGTCGATCATCAGTGACTACAAGAAGAGTTGTTGTACTTCATCTCCACAACCAGATATTCACCCTACCATGAGAAGAACCTTCTTCAATGCTCATTGATGATGTATTCGCATTATGAAGAGGGCCCTCATTGGGGAAGTCATCCTTGCATGTGGATCCCTCAAAGCACCGAGTATGTACATATCTAGGTGGGGTGCTTGAATCGAAGACTTCACCCACCTCACTCATGCTCACATCGTCCTATTAGAAGCATGAAGTTCAGCCGAAGTTGCATGGGAAGTGACAAGAACCTCGAATACCAAAGTCTTGATGTGACCTCATCTCGGGAAAATTGTGAAAGCCCAAAAAAGCAACTGATAGAGAAGGGTAAGCCTCAGGAGGGAAAGCATCTTAGGAGGAGTGACAAGCATAAATGGTTCATGCCGAAAGTAATTGTACGTGTGTTGTAACAAAGGCCTGTGAGGCGTGAGTGTTGTACTCCAAAAATTATACACCAGAAACTACTACATATTGAAACCAAATCAGCTAGGCCAAGCAAGAGTTGATTGGTGGTTATTAATAAACTAAGATTAAAGATTACAACATAAACTAAGATTGTTGTGATTAGAAATTGGTTGATTCCGTAGGAATTGTTGCTTCACCACCACATACACTGTACTTAAATTCCATTTTTTAATAATCATTCACCCTCTTTCTCAGATCAAACTTCACCCACTTGTATATGTTGTTTACGTGATATTGAATAGAGAGGCACGCTCAATGGTCAAAAAATAAAATAATCATTCATCGTTTACTCTAGACTAAAGACTCGTAGCAAGCATTACCGACTCCCATAGAATGATGTACTACCTAAAGTAAGACAAACCCCACTCCCTTTGTAGTTTCGGACTTAGATCAAATGCATGATCAAAATCTCTAGGTTATTCTTTCATAATTGTAAGCCTTCTCCCAAAGTGTGGTATCAGCTATGCAAACTTAAAACTTCTCCAACTCTAAATCCATCTCCCAAAGAAATTAGTGGTCTAACACTTTTGTTATGGTGATCAAGCATAACAAATCAATGAATATATCAAAATTTCATGTCTAGAACAAAGGAAATAAACTACTAACTCATAGAATTCAAATAAAATGCAATGTTGGGATACTCTCGGGTAATAAGGAATAAAGGGGTCTAGACTTGCATGACTGTCATAATCCTAAAACAAGTGGAAGAAGAGGAAAAACAGGCTAAACATCAGGAAGATGATATAAAAACCCTACAAAAGTCATCTCGATGACCTCTTCTAATGAACACCCTGATCTCCAGGTTTCTGTCTAGATGTCCGTCCTCCAGAAGTGCCCGGAGCATACAATTTGTGTCTATTTTCTTTGTATCCACCTCTCTCGACTCTGATCTCTACAAAATATGTCACTGTTTGTTTGTGGACTCACTCCCTAGGTCATAAGGGAGCATTTATACCTCCTTGAGTTGTGATCATTAGATCTGAATTAATTTCGTATCTTCTCTGATTGCACAGGGTCGGTGCCACCGATAGGGCCTTGGTGGCTCCAAATGATTAACAAATTTATGACTTATTGAATTTTGTCAGTGCTACCAACATGTGTGTTGGTAGCACCTAGCTGTCTCTCATAGAGGTTAGGATGTTGAAGTTAGTACCATTGACGTGTGGGTCATTTTTAGTGAGACAATTAATCTTGAGTTCTAATACTCTTTGGACTATGAGTCAGTAGCACTAACCATGTCCTTGGTATAAGCCACACCTCTCTCGGTAGCACTGAGAATCTTCACGAGACATTGGCACTGCCCTCCTTATATTCTTGCAGATTGTGATATGTTGGCACCACTGAGATGTGGATCGGTGACATCGAGTTGCTCATTTAGTGCTGAGATCACCTAAAATAAGAGAAATACAACATAAGTCTGAGATTATTGATCATAAATTCACATAATTTAATATAAATGCCTAAAACTAATGCTTCAAAGTCTCATAATAGAAAATAATGCAAAAATATATCTCAAAGTGAATATATATGTGAAATAAGCTCGAAAAATAGCATTTGAAAGTCTAATGAAAATCAATGCATCAAGAAGGGAGACAAAGAAGCTCATATATGTAATCATCTTGCTAGTCACCTGAGTCAGAAATGCCCACCTACATAAGAAACATCTCAAGCCACTACGATTGGATGAGATGAATAAGAAGGTAAACACGTGCCATTGGAGGACATTGTAGATGATGTATGCCTTTCTGAAAAGATATATCGGTTGACCATGCACATAATACCACTCAAGGTAATTTGTATGTGTCACCATACCCCACATCAACTCTCAAGAAACCTAATGAATACTAAAACTAGTAGAAACCAATCTAGACATAGGGTTGAAGAGGATATGCTAGCCACCAACCCATTGAGGAGTGGTCATCTCACCCATATATATGACACTCTTGGAGGGTGACTCAAATTGGATATTATAAGTGTCTATAGACAATGCCTCAATGTAGGGTACACATGAGTACTTGCTTCACCACATTGAAACTTGGAGAAGATCCTGAATCAACCCTAGAAAATAACAATGAAAATAGAAGTCAACCAAAATACATATAATATAGTGTAATATTAAAGTAATTTGCATACATCTTTTGAAGTCATTGTCTCCATTTTTCCTCTCCACTTCTTATATGATACCTACTGTTGTACTCGTCTCGGTGATGACAGGTAGGGAGGGAAGCATTCAAATAGCCTCTCCACTACTAAGAGTAACATGTCTATTGAGATGGAAGTGCTCAAAGACCCACAAATGCATAATAAAGATAAAAAATATTAGTCACTTTGGATATTTCAAGCCAAAACAGAAAATGATAGGTAAAGATCTAGTGCAATCAAGACCACAAAGCCACTGCAACTCTTTGTAGACTTGACGATTTCCTTAAGGGAGAAGACATCCACAAGAAATCTCCTCAAGCTCATCATCAGGAGCACTTACATGCCACAAACCCAATCAAAATAGGGAACTGTATAAATGTCAAGTAGGAAGGAGAACCAACCAATCTCGCCACTATCTCCAGCATTATTACATAAAAGGAAACCAGTGACCAACTCAAATATATATAACATGAACCTCAGGGTAAGATACAAAAAATTACTAGCACCTTGCCTTTAACCCTTATAAAATAAAGTCATGCACAACCGAGTGAATTTTACTTCATGTTTGAAAGCCTTATGAATGTCATATGGGTTCATTCCTAATATCCAAGCAAGGCCATAATGCCCCCAATATTGTCTATATATCAATGTTTGAATAGGAATTCCTAACCCGGTGATCTGAACAACCTCACAGGGGTTATGACCAGCTCAGCAAAGACACAGTAAAAAGTAGTTGCCTCTAGGGGTGGAAGTGCTCAATCATTAAAATAAGTTAATGCCTATCAACTATCCCAAAGAAATAAATGCTTCTAAATTCATTCCCTTTGACTAACTCCATCTCCTCAGAAGCAAATCAACAACCCAAGAACCTAATAAATAGAGCAGAAAAATGAAGCCAGTGCTGCAAAGAAAATCTTGATTCATGCTTGACATATGAAGGAAAATAACAGGACATGGAGTTTTTATGTTGTACCTCATCTCTCGCTCGATGATCTCTATGATGCATTTTCATCCACATCATGTATGGATGAACCATGACCCTTTCAACCAAAGTATCTCTCCCATAATCCTTCTAGCACCACTATGAGATCTTCCCAGAGCAAACATAGATCAACGATTCCATTTTAAAAAAATGTATTTAGTATATAAATTAATTTTATTATTGTGAGTATGCCTTAGTACCTTAGTAATCTCCCCCATCCTACTCATATGTTTCAAGGTCTTCTTAAAGAATTTTAGCTTGCTCATGATAGTTGTAAGATACCATCTATAAACTCACAACTACAATAAGATTAGCTTTTGTGGACATTTGAATTAGCTCATCTGACATTGGATGACTGCAAAAAACTTCAATACAATAGAATAAATAGAATAGCAACTCAGAATGCATGTGCAATCATCTTCAACCTCCAGACCACAAAGTATAATAGGAAGCCAATATTCGGATTTTGCCACTTAGGTCCAAAATTGCCAAACTAGTAGATATGAAAGCCTTGGATGTACTTGTGATTCTTCAATTGCCACCCATCTCGTATCATTAATTGCTCTCATTGGTAGGCCACTCAAATGATTTATCTCCTCATCCATTGTTATAAGGAGATATGCTTCCAAGTAGTCAGTAGTTAGGAGAAAGCAATTTAGATTAGGGAATCACATAGTGCACCAAGTGAATGCCTAAATTATTATCATATTAACTGCTTTCTTGATAGTGTTCATTGATCAAAAGGTAGACGTATTTTATGAAAAATTTTGGTCGTTGTAGAGCAGTTACTAGTTCAATGGTCATTGGAGGTCGGTTCAGGGATTGTCTGGTGGAAATGATTAAGAAAAGAGTTCACGTATTGTATCCTTTTGCTGACTTACATCAAATAGATCCAAGAGTAGTGTTTCTTGAGGACGATCAAGATTTGAGATTAGGAGAGTTTGATGCATGGGTTTTTAGTCCTTTTGATAGGCATATTTTCCTTGATTTTATGTGTTCTTTTGTCATTTATTTGAGTAATAATGCATGGGATTCTATTAGTGTCTTGTGATATTTAAATGCATCAAATTGTCTGATTTTTACTATTTTAGATGATTTAATATTCATCCTAAGTATTTATCCATGTTCTTGTGTATTTTCAGGTACAATCGAATTTCATAGAGTCGATACTACTGACACCAACAGTCAGTGGTACCGACTTCATGTCAGTACTTGCCCAGAAAAGACTCGTATAGACTCAATACTACCGACACTCCAAGTCGGTAGTACTGAAACCACGTTAGTGAAGCACAAGGATGAATCATGAAAAGTCGGTACTATTGAATTCACAAACTCAGTACTACTGAGATGACGTCAGATAGACATACAACGCTCGGGTGACCTGAAGAATCAGTGTTGTCAAGACAAGTCGATAGTACCAACATTTTCAAGAGTTGTGGCTACCCTAAGATCTCGGTACTACTGACTACCAAGTCGGTACTACCGAGTCATCTGATTTGACAAATCTGAAGATGGCAATATAATCCAATGGTGGACATTATTTCATACAAAAAGTGACTCCTGTGACCTAAGGGGAGTTTGTCCAGACAAAAGAGAACATTTGTATTCCATTGCACAAATCTGGAGAGAGAGAAGAGGAGAAAGGAACTAAAGCCTTCATCTGAGATGATCTGAGCACTTCTGAAAGGTGAATCAGTAGTTGGAAGATAGCCGATTGCATGCACGACGTAGGGGATCATCCAGATCAGCTATTCACAAGGGGTTACTTAGTTTCTCTAATGTTTCCCACATTTTTCTCTTTCTCTACCATATATTCATCAATGAAAACCATGAGGGATAATCCCCTTGATTCCTTAGGACTCGAGAGTAGCCCAGATATGCATTTTAACTGATTTCCATGCATTAATAACATCTTTATCCTTATTTGCTGGATATAAATATATGAATATGTATTGTTCAGTTTATTCCTAATCAACATAGATAGATATATTAGACTCTTAACCATTTGAGGATAGAGGTTAAGGGTTAGAAACTATAGATTTACCTATTTATTGCACCCCTTGGGAAAGGCGGAGAATAAACGAGAGGAGAAACCCAGAGTTTAATCATAAAGCACCTAACTAATCAACTAATTTCTATGGAAATGGGATTGGCATTAAAATAGGTAGTGAACTACACTATGGGAGTTAGTAGTTTTGACTACAAACTCTTTATCTAGGGATAGGGGCAATATATATTTGTGTTTGGAATGAATTGCAATGTTATTTGAGGTGAAACTACAATCCTAAGGAATTCCCTAAATCTAAGTAATTAAAGTGTTATGTTTGTTTCATTCTATTTTACTTATGTTCAATCAAACCCATTCATTTACACTGGCCTGGCTGATTAGACCATAGTTAGTAGTAGTCTTCTGGAGATCGTTTCCCTCTATTTGACTCAGGCCTCAAAAGGGCCCATATTACTTTGATACGTTCACTTGCGTATAAAGCACAGTAAACACGTGGCAGTTTCTAGATTTCCTACTTTCGTTCATGTAAAGTATTCCCAATATGCTCAATTTTATTCACTTTGCCTCTTATCTTTGATGTTGGGCCAAGCTTCTTTTGTTTCCATGGTGGAAAGTGGATCATAAAATTAAATCTCCTCTTTTCTCCCACCTTTATCCCTTGGGAACTTGACCAAGATTGGAGGGATCATATCACATCTTTAAGTGGATGTCATGGATGTGGAAAGAAGGGTTCTATAGGAACATTATAATCACATTTTCATCACCTCTTAAGGTAAGTGATATATCTTTGGCACCTTATTTTGCTTGCAAGATACATGTAAACCTTAATCTTTCCCTAATTTACTTAATATGCTGAAAGGTGATTCTTTAAGTGACTATGTTTCTAGAATGATACATGATCAATAAGTTCATTGTTTTCCCTACTCTCTAAAATTGTTATTCAACATTTCATTCATATGCCCCCTTAAATGCATAAAGTTGGAACTTGAGTTACATACATTTTCCCCTAAAAGGCTTCTTTTTAGTCATGGGTATCATACTTAAGGTAAGAGAAATATGAAAGCTTCCCTACTATTTCCATGTGTTTCTATAAAGAAATTAGGATGATTTCCTGACTAATATGATGTTGGAATTTCATTGGGCTTAAAACGAAAAAATCCAAAGTAGCTCTTTTATGCATAGAAATGACCTTTTATGCCTTTTTGGAATCATGTTGTTGGAAATTGAAACATATAATGTTCCTTACTATTTGTACATGTTTATAAGATGATTGAAAGAGTTTTTTGTTACTTATATCCTTCTAAAATTTTGTGGGAATATATTCAATATCTAAATATAGCACAACTACGCATAAAAATGGCCTTTTTGCCTTATCTTGTATCTGACATACCTTTCAAAACCTTGGGGAGTGTGATATGAGATTTGGCATGGTGATTTTTCATTTTCACTTGAGTATAATTATAACATTTTAGGTGCCTATAAGATCCCTTCACAGACAGCCTTGATATTTCTTATAATAATGGTTTGGGCCTGGTTCTGGCCAATGATCATATGTTTTTGTTGGATGTGTCGTAATATGAGTGTTTGGGGCTTGTTATGGCCAATGATGGTATTTTATACTTTGGTGTTACTTACTATAATGATTGTGAAATTTTATATCTAGTTATATGTTTTATATATTGTAGAGTTGTTGTAATTTACTAATCCCTCAATTAAGGCCTACACCTTGTTTGTAACTTGATTCATGCTTCGAAACTTGGAAATTGATTTCATTGGAACAAGTGTAAGAATAATCTCATAGTAACTAGAGGATTTTGAAAATTACTAGGGTTGTATTCTACTCCATATGTGGGGTTATCAAAGGTTGATTTTCATTGTAACCCTTATTTTGGCTTGTTGGTGACAAAGGCTTGTGTCCTTTAGCATCCATGCTATTTTGTTGTGGTAAACAAAGGAAGTTTTTCTAGGCGCCCTTGTGTTGACATGTTGGTGAGAAAAGTTTGGTGTTCTTTTCATCCCATGTTACTTGTTGTTGTCAATGAAGGTTGGTTTTTTTGACATCCATGCCTATAATGGTCAGTAAACAAAGGTGGTTTTCTGTAGCACCTTTGTTGAAGATGTTTGGGTACGATTGGGATTTCATATGGAGATCTATAATCCTAGAAATTAATAATGATGAACATTTAGTCAATTTGTATAAATATATCTTGGTTTTATATGTAGTTATATTACATTGAATGCTTTTAATACTCTTCAATACCTGGAACTATTTCTTGACTACTCGTATACTGTATATTTTGTCATTGTCTCTTGGATATGGACTAGTAATTGATCATTATATTCTATGTACTTTTAATTATCTCCTAATTTATCTTTCTTAAACGTAATATGATATTTATATGCTTTTAAGCAATATGAATGTGGATTTTATGGATCATATCACTGGGACATGGGTCTCACCCTCATGTAAGGGTGGAGCCACTACCTAGAAAAGTGAGGTAGTGGCCTCACCCAATCTTAGATAGAAATAGTAGTTGGGTAGATTCTTGGGTGTCCCTCACTAGTATAATTTTGTCCTATAGCGTCTCTATTGATAACATGGATTTTATAAAATAAGTGACATAATAACTTATAGTGTCAGCTGTATAAAATCAAGTGTTTTGTACACTAACATTTTCTCTTGAGGAAAAATTGGGTACCGCTTGGCTTATAACATTGATTCACGATTATGAAACTGATAACAAAATATACTGAGAATATATAATTTCTTGCTAAATTTGTGATAGGAACAATAGTGTCAGGCTCAAAGTAATTGACCTAATAGGATTCCGATGATGATCTCAAAATGTTCGCTTTGACGTAACCTGATACGCCAGTTTTTGCATGATTGTGACCTTATAGTATTAGATATAAGAAATATTGTTAAGCATTATATAGTGGCAGTTTTGTCAGAAAAACCAACTTTGTAATTTTAGAGTTAGGAAAATGTATCCTATCTTCAAATTTCTACATGCATCTATTTAAATTCAAAACAAAAATAACGTGTTGGCCACGACATGTGTTGTTTATTACAATACAACGTCAATTTCACATGAGACACAAACATTACATGGTCGGCTAAACTCATGGTTTTCTTTACAATGTTTCATCAGTTTCACTTGCTTAATAAACAGAACAATTAAAACTCGAGTGTCATTGTGTTAGTTTCTATATGGAAGTAACACTACATCATAACTAGTAACCCCCATGAAACCTTTTTTTCTCATTTCTCTCTACCATAAAGGACCAACTTAGTATCTCTATTCATTGACCCTCCAATTCCAACATGTCTTATCATCCTGACCTAATTGGTCAATTATCTGACTTGATACATTCAATACCTCACCCCTCCACCACTTTATTGACTGAGCCCATCAATCCATCAACTCACCCCTCTGCAACACCATTATGTCGTTCTCAAGTAGAGCAGGATCAAATCACCCATTTGGGGATTCAAGCTAGAATCCTATGAAGAAGTTGAACCCCTTCAACTCTATGAAGATTAAGGGCAAGGATGTAGAGAATAAATCATTCACTGGCCTCCCAACCAACTGCCCCTAAGATAGGGGTGGTAAATAGTTCCACAACCATTAGACGGACCTAGAATTAGAGATTACTAATGATGTGGAGGGCTAGCAGTCGCTTTCTAATGACGCCATAGAGCTAAATGGATGACCCTCATGCTCTATGGCAGAAAATTTGTTGCCCCACCTGCATAGACTATGCCAGAGACTTCTTTGTGACAACACAACATAAGTTTTCTCACCATCTAAGACTCCCACTGTGCTTTCCATCCAAACATGTACAAGTAGACTGTCAATATTTATCAACATAAAAAGTAAAACTCAATAGATCTTCTTGGAGTGACACTTCCACATTGGGCATAATTTAAGGCACTCAACGCATTGGGATCTAGTATATAGTTGAAAGAATAATTTGTCGAGCCTATCTCTCTCTATATATATAGAGTGTGATATATTTTCAAGGAACTCACTCTATAGTTCCTTGCCACCTTCTAGAATCATTATCCCGACAAGAACAAGTAGAACTATTCCTCCTAATGGTTTGGCAAGGAGCAAAATTTATATATTTTTATCTTACTGCTATTGTACAAGATGTTGATAATGATTGGATGGACTTGTATGCTGAAGACAACCATACAAACTACAAGAGAAAACTCTATTGAGGGAAATAATGGGCGGAAATAATAAGACACTTTATACCTTCTGAAGTGGAGCAAAGATATCCTTAATCCACGACCATGTATTGTGATACCTCCATATTTTTTTTATGATGTTCTCTATAGGTGGGGTACACAAGGCACGTTGGCATACAATGATCTCTATTGCATTTGAAGTATACTTAATGATGATCCCTTCAATTGGGGATCACATTGGTTGATGTTATAACTTGATTTTTCACCTATATTTTATTTAATTGAAATGCAACTATTGAACAAAAAGGGAATATTGGAAATTTGGTGTGCTTTGTTTTGCAAAATTCCCTTTGTTGTGAATTTTTTGGTTTCTACTAATTTTGTTTGTACAATAATGGATATAAGGAAAAAGGAACAGAAGAAATTACAATATTATGAAAAAGACAAAAGATAATGGATAATAGTAATGTACCTATGGGAATTATGTGGAATTCTCTAGAAAATGGTTTGGATGACAACAAATGGTTTGATTTTGGTTTCATATGGTTGCAAATAAGAAAATTAATCAAAATAAATAATATAGAAAAGGTAGAAAGAGAAAGGTATTATTTTAATGCATAAACTATGCCTTATAAAGATAATGCTTGCATATTAAGAAAAACATCTTTTTTCTTAGCCTACAACCTTTCCAACACCTATGTATAAGTACTACAAAACCTACCATTAAGATTTGGGATTTAAAGGATGAATAGAGAGAAAAATATGAGTTATTTTATTTTTCTTAAAGTGGAAGGGTTTGTAAGGCAACACATTAAATGTTGCCCTTTCTGTCATTTTGGAAAATGCATGGCCCAACCCTTTTGGGGTGACACACACACTCTTGACAAAGGATCTGAAGGATCCTATGGTTCTAGATCATCTCCTATCTTGGGATGATACATGATAGGTGTGAACATGACACTCAATCCTACCAAGGACTCGTCCTCTTCCTCCTAACACCTTCCTTCCTAAAAACCCTCCCAATCATTTGGGAAGAAAATTCCAAACCTAGTTGACCGGTCTATTTTTGGGTGCCTTGAAGGTAATATTACCTTTTCCCAATTGCCCTATGGCGTTAGACTCCATGGATGTTGGGTTGTGAGGCTATATATATATATATATATATATATATATATATATATATATATATATATATATATATATATATATAAGAATCATGCTCCTCTTTGCAATATGAAGAAAGGTGTGGGAAGACCCAAAAAAATTTGAGGAACCCTCCTCTGCCTCCATTGCGCCCCAGGGTCAGCACATCATCGTGTTCCCTATTCTTTTCTTAGCATCACGGACTGGCTTGTAGTCCACACCAAATCAACCACCTCCTCCTATAAGAGAAGGGTCGAACGACTTTGGGAAGTCTGGTTGAAGGTGCCCATGGAGGTAGTTGCATGACCCAGCTACAGAACAAACAATCAACGTTAGAGTTGACTGTCATCCACAAGAGATAGGAGTGTGAAGCCGCATGGTTTGAGGAGGAAGAAAGGGGAGTGGAGGAAGTATTGCTCTACCCCTGATGCTATACTAGCCGGTAAAGGGTAATTTCACCTTTTTGATCCTTCTCTCATTTCATCCAAGCAAGCATGCGGCGCCAATTGGGCATGAGCCCATTGGCTCACACTTTCCATGTAGATAATGGATATAATAAAACTGATTGTTGACATGGCGTGCCCTAATTGGCCCATTGACAATTATCTTGCAGAAATTGTAGAAAATAATTGTTGTATCGAAACGAGACATGTCATATATAAAAATTGATCAGGTGAACACTAGAATCCAAATAAAATATAATTGAGACTTGATAATGCCTCCTATTTCAAAAGTAGGGTAATATATGTGCCAATTTGAAGAGTAATAAATGGATGCCCTAGGTTGTATAATAAAATATTGAAAAGGTTAAAAACTTCTCATTTAAGATATTAACTGATCTTAATAATCAAAGATTAATCTTTTTGGATTAAAAGGACAAATTGGATATAATTTGAGATACAACCCATTAAATGATGAATTAGAGTTTCCTTGAAATTAAAAAAGCATAAAATGTTAAGATTAGGGTTTGTAAACAAAAAAGACATGAAATGTGGTAATTGAGGACTGGAAAGCCAAAACCATAATAAAACCATAAGGTAACCCCAAAACCCTAACTTGGACCCCAAATCACTCTTAAAGATGGATTTTGGATAAATTTATAGTTCATGGGCATTTGCTTTCATTTCAAGAAAATTGCTTGATTGGGTTCTCTTATTGACTTTTGCTTTGATGTCAAGTTACCTCTGAGGAAAGGTATGTGGTTACACCTAAGACTACCCACATTAGCTTCGTGTGGTTTTCCTAGGTTTCCCCGAATGGATTGTAAATGAAGGCTTACATTTTTATATATTTCCTACAATCTCGAACGTCACTAGGGATATAAAATTATGTGAGTATAACTTGCTCGAACTCCTCATACCAACTATGGAAGTTAGATAATAGAAAGAAAGAGAGTGACCTAGCCCCAGATTGAGAATGTTTCATGCCAATATACCACCTAGCTCTAGATTGAGAAGTTGCCCAACCAACATGGCAATTAGCACTGGATCGAGAAATTGGCCTACCCACATGGCCCTTAACTCCATAATGAGAAGGTGGCCTAACATCCACTATAGGGACAAGACCCTAAAAGGGTATCCTAGAGGTTGAGTAAAAATGGTTTGAGAAGTTATGGAAAAAAAATAATTTTGATTCTGGACTAATAGTTTTTGTGAATATGTTGTTACAAATAGATGTGAATATTTTCTTTCCCCGACATACCACCGTGTTTTTCTTTCAGGTCATTTTAGGATAATCTACTTGTATCCTGCAATTAATGATGAAAGATGGACACCTAGAGAAGAAGGCACCAAAAGAAAAGACTTAATGTAATTCCTGGAGGATATAGTTAGAAGGATTACTTCATGTCGCAATCTTTAGAAAGTCCGTATTTTGTAAACCATGTTGTAGAATATTTATTTTGTTTTATACCAAACTCATTTTGATTTAGTGAAATTTATTAATTATTTTTGGTTAATTGCTAAACCATTGATCCTATATTTATGGTAATGGCCCTTGCTCTTGCGGTCTGCCCAAATTGGGGACAACATTGGGAGGGGGTCATTACAGTTGAATACATCCATGTAGTGGTCATGCATAACACATGCTCTCCATTTAACCATGGTCGATTTCTCACTGCAACCTTTGCATACATAGTCTACACTCACATTCCTTATCAGACGGTGACCCAGAAGACTACATATCATATCGACCTAAAGTATCTTCAAACCTCTTCATCTATGTTTGCATCAAATGAGTTAGGGATCTACTTTTTTTTAGACAACCCTTCTTGCACTTCCTACACAAGCCTACTTCATAGTGTTGAATCTATACTATGAGATCCTTGATATCCCCACCCACATTTAGTGCTACATGAGAGTGTATCCTTCTATAGAGGGTAAGATCCTGAACCCACTTCAAAACATTCCAATGACTCCCCAGAAGGAAATTATGATGAGATCAGACTACCTTTTTTGACTAATGGACATCACACCAAACAATGTCTTCCCAGTAACACCAACCCTTACAGGCCCTTTGTCTTATATGAGTGATAGCAGTAGCTTGATCATAGAGACCATCCAGACCCATATGGAGTAGGAACAATAGAGGAAGGTCCACCAACTCAACAACATGTATCTAATGTAGAAGACTCATGAGTAGTGGCATGTTAACCAGGGTGATGACAATTACACACGGATGCTGTATAAGGACCAAGGATCCAACCAAGCATACCCCTACCCACTTGTCAGTATTGGGGAAACAATACACTGACCTAGTTTTGGGTGATGATTCTCCACAGACATTCAGGGACCAAGATTGGTCCAATTCGCCATCATGGGTTTCTTTCCTTGATCATTGTTACCCACCTCCAATCGAGCATCACCACCAGTAGTAGGAGACACCCCTTCTAAGTTTAAAAGGTAGTGGTTGGCCACACTTGAGGAGGAGAAATTTTTTAAGTTTGGGGTGGAGGGTGGGTGATAAAATTCTAGTCCACTGACATTATATAAGTTTTGTACTGGTTTTATCTGGGATTAACTTGTGTATCATGCATTAATAGTTGTTCATGCATCATTTTATTGATTTTGATATTGTTCATGTTAGAACTGGATGTAATAGGTCATTATCTAGTCAATCTAGCCCATTTACATTTGTGCATTGCGTTGATTATCATCTTCTCATCATTAATCCCCTTGAATGAAGAAAATTTTTTTGTGACATAATTTCATAAAATCACCTATTTTGTAGACTGGCTTATTACTAGGGCCTTAATTAATATCCTTTAGAAATGATGGTAAGGCAAATGGAATTCATTGAGATGAAATGCAATGTGTCTCTTATTATTTATCTTAGCATCTTTTGGAAATGTGATTATTTTTCAAGCTACACTATATGGTTGAATTATTGATAAGATTTTCTCTTTGCACTAAATTTTAACTATGAGATGCATAAGTTCAACCTCTTCTACACTTATTTCGTCATTATCTTAAATGAATATTTACACAAATTAGTCAAAAATTCAAATTTGCGAATAACCTTAAGTTTAAGGTGGCACTTCCTCCATCACTCTCCTTGATTCTTCCATTGTCCTACTATGTAATAGTGACATAGCACCAATAAAGATGTTAATATGCATAGGAAAAAATGCAATCAATGTAATTGTAGCAATAAAAAGAAAGCTCGAATCGAACAAAGGAGATATTCTCAATTCTACCTTCCATACCTCCATTCACTCTCTTTTTTACCCAAGGACAACAAAAATTCCCCAGTAACACACTTTCACATTTGAACACTATATTTATGTGGAATATCATACGAATATGTAGAATTATATGAAGCATAAAAAATATTGCATATATTGTATTATAGGTTTTGACATAGGAGCATGATTGTGAAGTGAAGTTATAGCAAGGAATAGTAGAAGTTGCATTATATGATTTTAGGAAAATGGGATTGCTTGATAATGTTTTGTGGTAGGGATCAAAATGACGATTGAGAGAGAGGATGTCGTGCTAGTAGTATTATTTGGTAGTATGTTTGTGATTCTATGTTACTCGAGGGCCTGCAACCAATATTTACAAGGGTATTTGATTAATGCATATATCACATGATTATTTCATATTTTAGATAAGATTAGTTGGATTTGCATTGCATATTTCCCCATTTCTATAATAAATAGTCTAAATTGCTTGTATCCTCAAAATAGGTTTTTAATGTAAATTCTTACTTTTTTGAAGGGAAATAACCATTCTAGTTCAAGATATTAGTCATAACCCATTCCCCATCTCATCTTCAATGTTTGGAAGTATATTAAGGCTCAAAGACAAAATCATCACTAAATGAAGAGGTTAGTCAAGTGATTTGTCTCACTAGTCGACCAATTGACTAAGACACAGAAGAAGGCCCTCATGCATCATGTGAGTTGCTCGACTTGCCACGTGAATCAATCAAATGGTTGGGAACATTTGTCATACAAAGTTACATACTTTATTCCAAGCCACACCTAATGAATTAGTCATTTGACTTGCCCGTCCGACTTGCAGCACTAGTTCACCAAGGCATGTGCAATCGATGTTCTAGCCCAACAGGTCAACTGACCAAGAATTCTCCAGAGACACTAATGTGCAGCTAACTGACTAGTTGAGTGCACTAGTTAGTTAACTAGAATTCCAACATATCACAAGCCTTAATAATTGAGTCAATCCACTTATACAATAGGTCATTTGTCTAGAACTCTAGACACAATTCTACTTGAAAGCTCCCCCCGATTCATTAATTCACTCGGGCAACTGACATGAAAGGCACAAAAATTGGAAAGAGTGTCACCAACCCATATAGGTTAGATTTAGTGGCTTTGTGGTTTCCCATATAAAAGGAGAAAGTTCCCTAATGACAAACACATTAATTACTCTTTGTTCTATTCCCAGTTTAGAGCAAGGAGTAGAGAAGAGAGGAGGAACAACATCCCATTTGTAGATATTTCCAGACTTGCTAATGCCAAAGCAAGGATTACTAATAAAGACCATTGGATGCATACTTATTTGTATTTTGTGACATGATTGTTTCTTCACTTCCTTATATCTATATTTTTCATGAACATGAATAAGTACTTCCCTCATTGGGGCACAAGGAATAGCCCTGTTTCCCATACTTAAATCTAGTTGTTGTCAAACAAGGCAGTTTTGTATAATAGTCTCAATGCCTATAATTGTGTGCTTGTTCTTTGACTTGATCGTTCAGTTTCCTTTATTAATATAATCCTAGATGTTGAGATCATGAAATTTACTATTATGTTGTCAATTGTAACCATTGATCCCCAAATGAGATTACACAACAAGTTCTCTAGTCAACTAACTTATTATCCACATGTAATGAGACCTTGGGCGCACTGGGTAACCAATCCTGGTGCAATTCATATTCTAAAAGGATGCAAACTCACATCATACTAATCTAGTTACTCATGATTGAGTCAGTTGTAATGATTAGATTGATTATATAAGAAGGGCTGGTGAAATCAATACTGCCATGGTGTCTTTATTTATTTAATTATCCCTTGACTTTCTTTTAACTTTCTAGAAATTATTTTATTTTAAATCAAACAACCAAACATTTCTAAAAATTCATCTTAGTTCATTGAATTTAGTTGTGGTTTATTAAAAAGGTTGTCTCTTGGGTTTGAACCTATATCTACACTTCAACAAGACTCATCCACTTGTATGTGAGTGACATTGAGCATACAAATAGGATAAACCTAGGGTTTATTACCTTTAGATAATTTCTCATGTGTTAAAACTCCAAATCAATACAATGCTACATACATCTCACACTAAATACAATACAATAGGAGAAGCAAAAGACTGCTAGGTTGAGTGGCCAAAAGACATATTATCCATGATACATTCTAGCAAATTTCTTATAATTGTATCTGTGAGTATTATTTTATCTATATATGTTGTTGATTGATATGAGGAACATTAATAAATTAAAAACCTAAGCACCCTATGGGTCATCATCCAATTCCTACACCTTTTTTCCTAAAAGAAGTATCTAACTCTGTACAGACTAAATGTAAGGGCTTACATTGATAGTTTGCCAATACAAACCAGGGTATAATATGGTGATCCATATTCTTGATGATGTCGTATGACAAGATCATGATGTTTGTGTCTTCATTCAATATATTTAAGAGGCATTTAGTAGTGTTGGCTGGATACATCTATAATAGTAATTTGACTATGGTGCAATATTATCAATGCAATTATTCAATTTAAATATATATCTTCAAATTATTTTCGATCTATTAAGCAATTAATTTTTTTCTTGCATATGCAGTGACTTTACAATATCAAATAAGAAATTTTTTATTGATTGAAACATTGTCTCCTTTTATATATGTAACTTATGAACCCTACTTGGATCTATGTTCTTATCTTACCTTCAATTGTAATTGAATATGGTACGATGGATAATTGATAATTCCTGAGTGAAAGTGATACCTTGGTGACACTCAATTTAACTCTATTTTAGTTTTCAATCATGTCACATGTCACCAACATTTCCTTTTATTTTATTCTTTAAGGAAATATCTACCATGTTCTCATGTTCATGTTGTAGAGCCTTCTATGATGATTCCAACACATGTCTTCTTTCCCAAATTGGAGCTCAAACGAGGGTTTTCTAACCATTTGAAGTACCTATTTTTTAACTATCATGACTTCTTTGTCACCTTTTTCCTTGGCCATTGGCCAGCCCACTTGGGCCCAAACCATGTGTCATCACATTCTTGCACCCATTACTTTTCCTGACTCTCTTGTTTTTCCTTCTATTAACTTATCCAATGAGTATCATAACTATTGGATCTCAGAGCACCATAGATCGTGGGCCTGATCCAACAGTGGGTACATCTCCTTCCACCTTTTGTGCTACTCTGTATCATGGGTCAGCAAGGATCCACAACCATGATGAGCTTTGTGAGACCATATACCTGACCCTCCTTTGGATATGAGACCTGCCCTCATGGAAAATGAGGCTTGCACATAGGTTGACGGGAAGTTGGCTGCCACCAAGTACCATCCTTGACCGCCTAACCCCTTCCTTAAACCATAAAAACCCTCCCATGTTGCCTTCCTCCCCTATTTATAGCCTCTATCTCCACCTTAACCTTCCCCTCTCTCTTCATCTTATGGATGTGCTACCGCTACCTTGAGTGATCTCCAACAAACAACCACAACCTTGGAGGTTGGACTAGGAAGCCTTGACTGAGGTTGAAGACAACTCCATCCTGTAGACTCCCCCCATTGCCACAAGTCACCTAGAATCATTCCCTATCACTAGGAGTTGCTCTATGATGCTCAAGATCAATATGAATCACATGCGGAAGGTTCACCGATGCTAGTTATCGTGCTTACAATTTATTCTACGTGGGCTGAGACATCCCTCCCCCGGTTCTCGACCCAAGTAAGGGTAAATACCCTAAAAAATCCCCTATTTATGCTCTAAACTTACAAACCTCACATGTCTAACACCAACCAAATATTGAAGTATTATATACCATTTAATAAGAGGAACCCCATATTTTAATTGGAGATACCTCTTATTACTATATACGATCGTACCTCTACTGTTTTGTGGATCAATCACCATGAACGCTCTTTTAATCATCGACCTCATGCAATCATGCATATTTTGTAGCATTCATGATATGTGACCCAATTTCCATGCAAATTAGTAACTTTTACTGATTTGAAATGTGATTTAATGATCTAGCTCGTCCACTTCTACCTTAATGACATATTGATCTATCATGACTTTAAATGTAGTTCTTTTATGTACTTAAATAAGGCAACTTGATCATATGTGAAGTCCTGGACATAATTTGTCATTATGAAATGGTTAGAATTTGAAATCAATAACTCTTCTAGTGCATTGTACCCTATAGAACCGATATCTTCTACTAATATGCCATAGTTTCCATATAAGATCTCAAGTACTCACTTGTGTACATTATTATGATCTAGATGACCTAAGTTTGTAACGATATGTTGGAAATATGAAATTATACAATTTTTTACCTTATCTATTTGAACTTAGAGATGAACTCACCTTGTATCTCTTCTAAACATGGATGTTCCTTTTCGAACTAAGGTGCTCTATGATGCTAGTACCATGTTGAAATATTATGCACATGATTGATATGAATAGTACCATGATTGAATGATGTATGACGTAGGTCTATAAGAAAATCCATGTGATTTATAACATGATTATGACTTCAAATTCATGCTAATCTATGACTCTCCCCCCATTGTAATTCATAGTTCATAGATCATCCATGAAGGGATCTACTTTGGGCATCTTGTACTAGGATCACATCTTCACCCCATCTTGTAAGATACACATTTATCCTCTTTGACCTATTAAATTGCTATGGTTTGATTGCTATATATTTAGAGTCTAATCTTGAGTACAATTACTTTTCTGAAATAAATTACATTTATGGTATCCCTTTTTAATACTGGTATATTATTTATTTTTTAAAACCTTCAAACATAATTTAGGGAAACCATTATACAAACCTTTGTGCCTTACCCAATTAATGGAGTGCAAAAAAAGTCTCAATGATCGTCCTTGAGATGTGAAGAGAGGATCTCAACACAAGTAAACATAGGGATAACCCAATGGCAATGGTCATTTGGGACCTCATACTTCAAACATGGGTAATTATTGGCCTTGTGCCTTAATCGCCATTTGGACTCTTCCTATGGGAAATTGTAAAAAGAAAATAAGATCTTACGATGAAATGTTGTAGTATCATGTCCAATGCATCTAAAATGAGCTTTTGAAAACATGTGATTACTTCTTAAATGTTGTTTTGTTATTTTTCATGTTTATTGCTGTACTACCAAGATAAACTATGTTAATCTCTAAAAACTTGTTATTTTGATCATTCAAAGTGTACCCTTGCAATTTCATTGAAATTGTGTCATATTTTGTTCCCTATTAGGCAATGCCACATGACTCCTCCACGAGAAGGATCTACTCAAACAAATGGTATCATCATTACCATAAGACTTCTATAGTAATCTAAGAGGTTTTCTATCTTCTCATGTAATAGCGTAGTTTATGTTGAACTTGTCTATATTTTGATGCCTTCAAGGCTATAGGTTGTACTATATGACCTTTAGTTATAATTAGGATGATGGATTCTTTCTTTCTCTACTTTATATATGTGTGTGAGTTTCTTATGTGTTCTTATAGATGGACACCCAAAACCTGTTACCACTGGCTTTGTAGTCAGTGGGGTTAGCATGAGGGAAATAAAAAGTTGTGTGACAAGTGATCGTTCCATACTCAAATCTGGATATATAGATCAACCTTTCCTCTCCTTGGGCCCATTATTGAATATGTTAGTACGAAATAATTCATTTTATTTGAATCAGATTAATTAAGAGCAGTTGGAGTGAAGAAAATATAATGTTATAACAAATAACCTTTTATATAAGGTTAATTGTAAATCAATTGATTAAGAGGATAGTGGAACTAAGTATAATAGTTCCTTTATTAAATTGTTTCACTCCAATATGACAATACATAATCAACCTAGGATTCAAGCATTAGTGAAACCAAATCAATACATATTCATAGGTCACAAGTGATTAATTAAAAGGAATAAATGCATTACTAAAGACTTAATATAAACTTAAGAAACATAAATGATAGCCATTTTTCAAAAGGTGAAATTAAGGATAAATTTAATTTTGTTATATCCTAATCAGAATGAATACCAATTTTCACATAATTTAGATGTTGTTCACACCGCCATTTATTTGATAGAGAAACAAATTCAATAACCTAAGTTTAATTGGTTTAATATATTTAACTAATGACTACATTTTTCTCTAAGATTGTTGATGTTCTCCCTTACCCTCCTAACTCCTGGGTACCTGGTGTTGACTTGCATAGGTCCTTTTTCAAAAGATAGGTTTCCATCAATTGGACCAATAGTTTTGGTCGTTCTTCCTCCTCTTCACTTCTTTTTTTACAACCTTTCTCATCTCTCTTTCCCTCCCCCTTCTTACCCCCTCCCCACCTTGTTTTCTAGCTAGTTGCAAAATGTATCCCTCCTTAACCTTCTTCTTTTCTCTAAGTTGTTCTGAGTCTTCCCAGTCTGGAGCTATTCCCCCACCATACTTCAATACTGAAGCCTCCACCACTTTAAGGATGATGGACTGTGATGTTACAATGCTTCTCTCGCATGCACCTAATCCCTAGTTATCTTGCCTTTCCTCATTCCTGAATCCATATTTCCAAGACAGAAGTGGCCATCACCACCTACTATTTTGTCCATCATCAGGTCTAACATCCATCATCTTGTTGCACACCATCTTCATTGTTCCCCCTTCTACTTGCCTTGCCACCCTTGTTCTGGGCATGAACTCGCAATAATGAAATAACTATCAATGAACATCGATAACATACAACCTTGGTTTTCTATAGTCGATCCCTTAATGAAACATGTCGATAAAAAATCAATCGAAATGGTCCCTCAGTCCACACAATATCATAACTATCCACCACACCCAAGAAAATGCATGGAGAAAAAGCTTTCCTCAACCTTGATGGTTTTGGATCTAGTTCCATTACATTGGTATGTGAATTTAGTCACACCATTGATCTCCTCCACCTTTTCCGTTCAGATTGTGCCAAACACTAAGGTGAATAGTTGGCCTACCTTCTCACCATAATACGATTCAAAGACTGGAGGAAGGCATCGCTTGACCAAAGTAGACACTTAAGAAAAGTGGATTCTCTTTCTACGACCTATGTACTCCACGAAAGTTGAGTTGAGAAATTGAGCACGATTAACAACCTAACCTAGAGGCCTTCCAATGAGATTCAAGCATACATTAGTCTAGATACTTATCGTTTGAATACTAGTATGAATACACATCTCGTAGGTGAGTCCTCTTGGCCCTGTTTTCCAAAGTTCAGATTAGCAATATGAATAGTATGATACAAAGCACATTTGAATTCAATGAGTTACATAGATAAAAGTAAATATTTAGGGGATCCTACCAAAATTATTTTTAATGTATTCAATCAATAAGTTAAACCAAACCTAGTGTCTATTCACAAATATATGCAGAAATTAACATATAATAATGTTTGTACAAAAATATATAAGAAGTAAATAAGTTAATTTTCATTGCAACAACATATTAGTATATATTGGGTTTATAGAAGGATTTGATAGTAATAGTACATACTTAGTAAGTTATAAATAATAATAGAAAGTATTTTGAGTCCTTAACTAACCATCTAATGTATGCATATTCTTGTGTCAGTACATGTGCACCATTAAGTTAGACTATGATTTTGTATGGTCATCATCGATTGGACAATGGAGAGAACATGTTAGATGTACATGTGGCTCAATAGTAATCTGAATGTTTCATACATGACCTTAATATTTTTTGTATGAATTAAACCCAATATTTTTCTAATAAGGGTATTGTGATCTAATAGCTTAATATCAATTGCATAACCTTGAACTAGTTGATCAAATTGAACTATATGATATAAAGAAAGAGAATAATATTACCAGACCTAACTCAATAGAATGATTATTCTTACCCACACATATATGTAACATACAAAAACTTTTTCTTATGTGACTATAGATGGATCTTAGAACAAAAATAGATATCCAATGGATCATATATTCACTTAATAAGATTAAAATACTAATCTGTCATTAGATGATTGGGACTAGATAAGAAACATTTGAAAATCTATAATAGGAATGTGTAGACATGTTCGTTTTGATTTTGCTAACATACATAATGTGTTCCCATGATGAATACTCTATTTTTGTGTCTAAGAATGCCTATTGAAGTAGCTATTAATCCTAAGGACCAACTATGTGTACTTTTATTTTAATTTAGCCAGATATATGACATAGATATAAGCTTTCCCATACAAAGGCATCTCTTGACATTATTATTTCTTATTTTCAATTATATGGCTTTCAAGTGGCAATCCTTTGAAATATCTATGAAAACTTTGTTACTCTTGTTATTTTGGATTGGTAACCCTCCATCCATATAAAGTAACCTTGCTGATGTGATTGATGGACATGTATCTGACTTTAATATTTTGTATATGCTATTAGACTGATTTAACAAATCTAAATGCTTATGCATAACTGTACTTTTTTAAAGGTTGTGCCTTTCCATCTAGGGTATTTTATCCACCCTTAATATATACACGTGCATGCTATTTTGTGCTGGCATGCTATTTCATTATACTTATTTTAGGTCAATGACCCTTGATGCACTGGCCCTACCTTAGTGATCTCTAGTCTATTTTATATCCATATACTTGTTTTTGTTAATTGGTTAATGGAAAGACACTTTATTCATGCTATGTTATTCTTTAATACCAATTTCTTTTGAAGCTCATTCTGTTGTTTAATATTATTGAACTTACCTACTTGCTAATAGGTCGCTATTGAATGGGAACCCCCTTTACTTCATTCTTCTTATTTACAATGCCCAAATAATTTATTATGCACATACTCAGTGGTTACTGACCCACATACCTTTTGGTTCCCTTTTTGGGTTTTGTTCTCAAACTAGCTAGATGTAAATGATTTAGAGAATGATGTCTCAAGAGGACCTCAAACTGGACTTTGTATAATGAAGGATAGCATGATATGTCTAGTTTACCCTCCACAATTGGTCTTATGTGTAAATAGTAGTAGCTTTTATTTTTTTATACCACCCTTTTATGGTGAAGAACAATTGCATATTAACCATAATATAACTTTGTAATAGTTATGTTTCCAATGCTCACTAACTATCTTGCTTTGTGATATATATACCATATGGGAAATAAATGAAATTTCTCCTTTTCATAATATTTAGAATAGAATGGTTCAAATTCTCAATTTATTTATGAGTTGATCCCCTCTCGGTTCCCACTCATTACAATATGGTATCAGAGCCTCAGAAATCGGTGACTTGACTATCTCAAGTTACCCTATATTGTTCCTTAATTAGGTAGTTAAGTACCTATGTGGAATACTAACCATGGTTTCTATCCCTAACTAATTTGGTCACTTCCACTGCCCAAACTACCTATGTGGTTGATATTTAGTATTTTGTGACCCTAATCAGACTGCCCCTCTTACTGAAGGTTCATATTTGTCAACATTGGAGTAAAATTCATAGAGTTTTATTCCTATATCCTATCTTGTAGGAAGTTAAACAGAGCATCATGAAGTGTAGGTTGATTTGAACACTCATAGATAATCTCAACCCTCGTTCACACCTTAAACCCTACTTGTTGTTGTTTTGTAGGCATGCCACACATATAACCATTGGGTACTAAGCTTGAATGGATAACAAACATAGAACCCAACACGACTTTTATAATGGTGATGATAAGTGATAATGTGAACTAGCTCAATTATGTTAAGGCGGGTCTTGCCTTCAGCATGGAGTTATCCCTATATAATCTTTGACCAAATATACTAATATGAGGATTGAACACCATCCCCATCGAGTCTTTTGTGTTGCATTCCTAGTGGTGGTTGACGAAGGTGATCTTTTTTGTAAGTGTTCACCTCCCTCATATACATTATGAAATTACATTACCTAGTGAATGAGATGACAGATGATATAGATATATGGTCCACCTTGTCTTGTGAAAGAACCATGGTTGTAAACTAGTAAGTGAGGATACAACCCTAATTCCTCCATGTAGTGTTTAATGACCATTTGATTCTCCAATGTCTATATATTAGGTAGTGTAAATTTTATCAGATTGAAATGAGGAATGGTGGATTTCATGCTTATGTAGGATCTAGTACAAGTTGATCATGTGTAAATGGAATATTCTCCCTCCTAAGTAATAGGTTAGGGATATTTTGGTATCCTCTTGTACTTGAATTAATGATTAGACTTATCTATTAGAATGAAGTGATGATAGAATAATTGTATGCGTGCAGTGTGGTGGATGGTAATGCCTTTGTTCTTGAATTCATTTTCATGCCATTTTTGGATCCTCGTTGCAAAGTTTTCATAATCAAAATTATTTTTATTATTAAACTATAGAAAAGATATTAGACTTCATTGATCATTTTTGGAACCAAGTCATCGTTATTAGAAAGATTATTTATTAAATAAAACTTATCTGAAGAAACCTTTACTCACTTGATCAACTTTGAAACCCTAGGCCTTAGTGTGATGTAGTGGTGAGTATAAATAAGAAGTTTTGGGCATATAAAATCTAGTTGACCCCATCTTGTTGCCCCTCTAAATGATTAGGTAATTTATAGATTAAACATTAAAGGTTGAAGTCTTATACTCTTAGGAGTGTATCTTCTATGAAGGGGGAATTAAAAATAGCACTTTTTGCAATACATAATGCATTGGTAACGCTTGATAATAATGCTAGACAAATGTAGATACCATCAAACCAGGGTAAGTGGGTAAATCTTGCAAATTTGAGTACAATGAATGTTACTTGGATAATTAAAATAATTCTAAAAATTATCTTCACATGTCTTAAATGATATACCTTTGTGAGGTAAGTTACTAACCAAATAAAGGCGCTTAATTCCTATAGGTTTGAACTTGATGACAATATACTCCTATATTTCTTTATAATAAATGGTTTGGATAACCCTACCCTAGAAACTAGGTTGAACACACTGAGGTTGTAAACATTACTAAACATGCATCTTGCACCCATGATTATAACAAATTATAGTAAAAAGGAATTAAGTATACAATTGTAGAATAAGTGTACTTCAATGTGTGTACTAAAAGACATAGAAGGATAGTACACTAAGTTCCTTACAACACACTAAAATACTCAAGTGAAAATGGTAAGACATGTTTTTAAACAAAACCCTAATCCTATACTTTTAACCTAATATGCCTAATAGTATATGAAAGGACTTGTTTCTGAAACATAAGATAAATACTATGTTTTTGCATAACCTTAGCTCAAGATCTTATATGAGATGAATAATGGAGAGTATATGCATGATTTAATATAGTTTAAATGTGGGGTTTTGACAATAAATGTAATATGGAGAGGTAAACAATACTCCATTACATTTAGTGAACTACAAATCAATAAGTTGAATAGAAGGTATACCTTAGTATACAAAGCTATGCTAGATGGATTCTTGGGAAGAAATCCTATTTAAGGGGTGAAGTGTTGTCACATACTCAAATCTAGGTATAAAGATCAACCTCTCTCTCTTTTGGACAATTATTAATTATGTTAGTAACAAATACTTCATTTTCCTGTAAATTATATTAATTATGAGCATCTCGGGAAAAGAAATATGATTTTATTGCAAATAACCTATTATACAAGGTTTATGGTAAATTAATTGATTAAGAAAGATGTGTAGTTATGTATACAAGTTCCTCACTTAAAATGTTTTACTCAAAAATAACACGCCATAATCATCCTAGGATTCAAAGATGAGAGAAACTGAATCAATTTGAATTCTTAGGTCACAATTGTTTAATTAAGAGGAATAAATGCATTAGAAGTAATATAAAATTAAGAAACAAAAATGATAGTTATTCTCCAAAAGGTGAAATTGATGCTAAATTTAGAATTCTTATATACTAATTAGCTTTCCCACCAAATTTCATATAATTCAGACATGACTTACAATATCTATTTAACTGAGCAAAAAAAAAATTAATGACTTGATTTTTCTCTAAGTTTTATGTTCACCCCCTTTCTCTCCTAACACATGTGCACCCTGTGTTGACACACACAAGTCCTTGTATGGAAGACGTGTTGTTGCCAACTAGGTTGGAAGTATCAGACTTTCTTCCTCTCGTCTCTTCCATTTCTTTCTCCCCCTATCTTCTCTTCAAGACGTCCTTCTTATACGCTCATCACCTTAATTCTGAAACCATATGCAAACCATTTCGCCCTTATTAACCTTATTTTTAGTCTCTATTGTAGTGAGTCTTCTAACTTGGATCTCTACTGCCGCCATGCTCCATTACCAGGGTTGCCACCACTCTAAGGGTGATGGGCGGTGATCACAGAGTGCTTCTCTCATGTGCACATGTGTTTCTCTTCACCCCTACGCCCTATCTATCTTTCATTTCCTCATCCCTGGAGTGTCATAGCTATAACAACAAGCAACCACCGCCACCTACTGACATGGAACTCCTCATCTCTAGTATCCATCACATAGCCACACAACACCTTCATTGATAACCCTTCTACATGCCCACCATCTTTCTTCTGGACATGTACCATGAAAAAATCACCAATGACATATCAACAACATGAAACCTTGGTTCTCCATTATTGAGCCCATGATAAAACTTGTTGATCTACAACCACTCCACAAGGTCACTCAGACCTAGGGTTTAGCTTCTGATTGGGCCAACCCAACCCATCCTTCTACTCAACTTGTAAAACTCTACCCCGATCCAGCCTTGGTGATAAAAAAGGGTGGACCAAGTTTGGATCAAGCCTATTTTCTAATCTATGTTAGTTTGAGGCCACTAGAAACCCATATCCAAAAACCAGAGCCCCGACCTACAATAAGAGCTCCCAATAACATGTAATATTTTTTAATATACATATTTTCCATTATAAATTTCTCTTATTGTAGGTTCATCTATGATCCATCCAATGGGTTATATTCATCAACCTATTCCACTAAAAGCTAAAGACTAAAACTAAAATAACCCCCCTTCCCTCCCCACTAGCTCCACTCCCCTTTGTGACATATGAGTTTGTGGTTGCGACATTTCCCTAGAAGCGAAGGTTGCTCTTGCTAGACGTAGAGCTGGTAGAGAAACCCTACTTTAGCTAGGAGGATCATCGCATCCCTCATCTAGACAACTATCGACCACTAACTTCCACCTCAATTACGCCTTCAGGTTGATGTGGCCTAGCTTCCTAGCCAAGAAAAACCTTTCTCTAGCATCCAACCTCTCTTACTGGACGAATCATATCATCTACTTTTATACAATTGGTATGTTTTCCTCCAAGGTTCTTATCGGCTCCCAAATCATCATGACCTGAATCCCAACTCCTCGCCGAATCTAGCTCGCTATCTGTTAGTGTCCGATCTAGCATGCTTCCTATCCTACTATAACCTCACCCCTGTTGTCCACCACAATTCTTCTATATTTTTGTCCTTGAATGCTATGAGCAAAACGATTGCCCAAACAATATCTTCACCCTCCTAGATACTATTCCCATCCTTTTCAAGGTATACCTCTAGAATCCCCTCCTTGCTCTTGATCTGTAGTCATTGTTCATGCCCCCTTCTCATGCTATAATTTCCAACATCTCCTGCTTGCTCTCTGCTATCTTAGCCATTACCAATTTTCAATAATAGTTTGAAGTATTGATTATTTGTTCAAATTAGCATGATGTTCTTCATATTTATTCTTGTTCCATAGAATCATAATCTTCATCTAATCAAAAGAACACCTATTAATTTTAAGATTATATTCTGAATTTAGGTGTATAAGGGAAAGGAGGGTTGTTAGATATCAAATAGGATCACCTAAGGTCTTATTCTAAACATCGTTTTATTTCTTATAATAATTTGTAGTATTAGATACTTAGGGTCTCATGTTTGTTGAATGTCATAGTTAGTTTTGAATATAATTTATCTTTGTATGCATGTCTGGCGCAAACAATGAGAGTATGGACAATATTTAACACTAGAACCTTCCTAAAATGAACAACCACTTATTGAGAACAATGAACATTTTGGAATAGATAAAAACCATAAAAGAAACAAAAACTTTGATGTTGAGACTCATTTTCATGTCATTAGTGGAAACGATGGAATTGAAATATGTAAATATAACTAGTGCAAGAAACACTTTACATGTATTTCTATTAATGGGACATGCCATTTGATTCCTCAGTTGGAAAGAACATGCCCATATTGTAGGTAATCAAATAAGTGTCAACCTTTGTTAACTCTAAACAGTTATGATGATGGAAGCACAATCGTTGCTTAAAAATTTGATCGTGAGAGGAGTATGTATGATTTGAAAAAGTACTTGTTCCTAAATTTGCAACCTAAATTTAAACCTATTTCACTTTTCACCATTAGGAGAGACTGATGGAAACTGTATGAAAAAGAAGGGACAAAACTCATGGAAACTTTAAGGTAAATGTATTAGAAGGATTTCCATCACAAATTTTTTGTGGACCTCAATACATTCATTATGATACATGTCTATCACGGTTTACTATATAGACCATTATTGGAAGTTGTCTAAAAATGTAATTTCTTTCTGTATGCTACCTTCTCCTCACATTTGTGATAATATTACTATTATGATAATCAATCGTTTGCATGATTTGAATGTCGTTAATTTATGTGTTATAGCAGTAGACAATGCCACCTCAAATGATGTCTCTATTAAGAATTTAGTGAACCATTTTTTGTAAAGGAGGGGGGCTTACTTCTAAATGTAAAATTATATCATGTGTGTTGTTAGCCACATGTTCTAAATCTTGTTGTTTAGGATGGGCTATCTGAACTAAAAAAATAGTTGCAAAAGTTTAGAATTTGGTGAAGTATGTCAAATATTCACCTTGGAGGATGCAAAAATTTCTAGACATTGCAAAGATGGAAAGTAGCACAAAAAGTCTAGTGCTAGATGTTAGTACTCGATGAAACTCTACTTTTATGATGTTAGAATATGATATAGTTTATCAAAGTGTCTTTACTAGATAGAAAGCCTGAGACTACAGTGTTTATGGTGTTCCAAGCATTTGAATGGAAAAAGATTGAATACATATTAGGGTTTCTTGAGATTTTCTATAACGCCAGTAATATTTTCATTATTTATTTATATTCCACTGGAAACCTATTTTATGAATATATTAATGATATTCAAATTAAATTGATGAATTTGAAGGACAATGAGGATGATCATATCAGGAATGTGGCCATAAAGATGCATTCCAAATTGAGAAGTATTGGAGGGATAAGTATACTTTATTTCCTTTGTAAATTGCCACATTCTTATATCCCTATTATTGGAGTATCTTCATTTTTATTATAGTAAGATATATACAGAGTTTGATGTAGAATATTATATCTCAAGCATCGAGGAAGCAGTTCATGCTCTTTTTATAGAATACACTTTCTTATATCAAGAGTCTCAAAAAATAGTTCGAGTATAAACATCTCAAGTGGTGATTGAGAAGGTAATTAGCCCTTGCAAGAAAAAAAGGCAACATAAGAAATTGTTTTGGAAAGAGAAGAAGGAAAAAAAAGTATAATGTAGATTCGGAAAAGTCTGAAATTCAGCATTTGTCAGGATGACAACACTATTGATTATGAGCATGATGTTGACATATTTGATTTTTTGAGATGGTGGCATGAAAATTCAAATAAGTATCAAATTTTGTTGAGGATGGTCAAGATGTTTTTGGTTATTTCTGTCTCTACAGTAGCACCAGAGAGTGCCTTTAGCACTAGAGGTATGAGTGCTTGAACAATACAACAGCAGATTGGATCCAGACATAGTTGAAGCCTTGATTTGCACCCAAGACTAGCTTCATAGGGAGAAGGCAAGTGGGTTAGATGACAATGACGTTGAATGAGATGAGTAAAATATCATTAGTTCTTTGCATGACACTTTAATTCTGGTACATCTAACTATTTTTAAGAACCATTTCAAAAGAATTTGTAAATGTGAGCTTGACTTAACTTTCTTGTGAAGAATGTCTTAAGAGTAAGTGCAACATCTATTTAACTCACGATTTTATATGCTGTGTTCTATTTCTGTATGCTTTGGATTCTTAACTATATATTTTATTTGATGTAGGATAACGACTGAAGTGATCATTGGATGGGCACTTACGTTAGATATGAGCTTGCATACTTCTCACGAGTTTATGTTTTCTGCAACATTTTTGACTGGACTCAAATCTCGGCTTGTGATACCTTAGTTTTGTTTTGGTTGTATATTATTTTATTTCCTGTTTGATCAACTTATGAATCTACGTGTGGTTATGGACCTGCTTGAATATCGATTTGTAATCAATTATAGCAGCCAACTGGTGGCTGTTTTTGTCCAAATATCAGTGGTTTTCTATCCATGTAGAAGCAGCCAACAGGTCTACTTTTCTTTTTATCCGACCATGAATTTATAATCCACATAGCAGCAGATTTAGTATGCTCGACCAGGGATGTATAGCCATATAACATCAACTTAATTTTTGTAAGCTTTCATATTTTCTGTCCGTATAGAAGCATCAACAGTGATTTGCAACCAATCAGGATTTGCAATCAATCAGGTTGCAATTTGCTAGCTGCCAGCCTGCTAGTTTCTCGCTGAATTTCATTTGGTTTATTTTTGTCGATTGTTTTTTTTTTATAATGATCGTAGCATATATCTATAAAAGCAAGAGCAAGCAAACACCTGCTTTGATTAAGGAAAAACGTAAAGTAATATAGTTTGCATGGGATGAAGTGAAGACTGAGATGATAAGTTTTGTGGGGGAGGCACTCCTTAACATGCCTCTAAATTTTTTTTTTTAAATGTCTTATACTCATGCTTTTGGCAACCATAAAACATGAAAACATAGAGTCGTTGGAGTTTCAAAATGGCTGATTTTAGTGGTTGTAGTTCCATCATCCTCAATTTTGGAGTAGAAGGCTAACACGTGCTTCATCGTCCACCATTGCTTTAAGGTCACAAAGGAACCGGGCTTCGGAATCTCCTCCCTCTAAGTCTGAGTATGCATTTACATTCAGAGCCTGTTTACCTGCACATGGAGAGAGTGTGAAGGTCTGCACATATGTTTGAGATGATGATTTGCCTTGTTTTTATTTTATTGTTGAAAAATATGTTGCTTCTTTCCAACCATAACTGCCAGCTTATGGTGATGAAGATGTCGCCACCAGTGAAGGAGGTAAATTGTCTATTTGGTGCAATATTTACAGGGAAGGAAACTGATGAATGTTCTAACTGGTAATTTGTAGTAAAGTGTGAAAAGATGCTGAGTGAAAAACGACATTTTCCATTTCAAATGCTTATATAAATAGTGACGAGCAAGTTTTTAATGGTGATGAGAACGTATTTCTTAATGGCAATGAGAAAGTCACAATATAAGTCACATGTTAATAGCACACGCATGTATATTTTACCAAATATGAATAGGAACCAGGGTACAAGATGGCACTCACTTAAGAAACGTGAGGACACGGTTGATGGCCTGATGGGATGACCCTTTTCGTAATCATATCTGTATTTAGTTTTGATAAAATGCAGCTCTCATCTGCTATTTACTTGCTAATAATGTATTCCTGTTCCAAGTTCTGTAGATTAAGTAATAGTACTCTAAAAAACAACAGTAGGTAAGGATAGCAGGGGGTATTTTTGAATCCAAACTACAAAAGTCTTGGTTGTGGAAATTGCAGATTGGGCATACGGTGTAAACTGGGCGGCGCATGCCCGACTCTAATCCCATATTTTTAAGGCGGGTTGGACAAACACTTCATTTAAAAAAAAAAATTGGGCTTAAACCTGGTCTGCAACCCATTCTAAAATATGGATCTGGGACTGGGCCTATCAATACCCCAGAAGACCTGACCTGATGCTAGCCCCTACCTGGCAACATCATAAGTCTCCACCATCGCCAAAACAACGCATGAAAAAGAAGCTCTCAACAACCCCTACAATCTTAGAGTCTAGTTCAACAATTTTGATCCATGAATGTTGGATTACCCTTGAGCTCGCGTCCTCCTCAATTCATACCCTACATACCATACCTTCTCAACGCAGGGGGTTCAAGGAATGAAGTAGTTCTGTAACCAAAATGGACATTGCATAAAAGTGGAGTCCCTTGGTGCTATATACATACTCTAGAAAAGTTGATCAGAGTACTACTGATATGTATGCCCAGAGATTTAATCATATGATGATTGTAATGGTATATCTTGTAATTAATTTGATTAATAATAAAAACACACTTATATTTATTTTGTTTTGTTCAGTATGAGATAATGATGTTACATATAAATCTTTGAAGAATGATATTACTCGATGACATATGTCTTTAAGTTGAGGACCTGAACAATGAGATCATAGAAATAATTAAGAGTACATATATTCTTGTTATGTTCCTAGTCGGTTGTCATTGTGGAAGCTGATAGACAATACAACACATAAGACTAGACTGTGTTTTGGTTGATGACAAAATCTCATTAGTCATAATATGTGATATCAAATCAAACACATAGATACAAGTTAGAGAACATTGTATCAGACTTACTATAACACTTAGACCCACTGCCCAAGGTTCTAGTAGAGCTTCAGGAATGACGACTGTCCCCACAGGCCACCACTAGCTTTAACTACAAGCTTTGTCCTCACTCACGTGTATGCCATGATCAACTTCCCGACAGGTCACCCATCCCAGTACCACTCCAAGCTAAGCATGTTTAACTATGGAGTTCTTAATGATGGGCTCTCGGAAAAAGAGGTGCACCTTGGTGATATGGGTAGTCCAATCATTCCTTTTAAGATCATGTTATCCGAGTCCTCAAATCTTGGGATGTTACAATCCCCCCCACTTAGACTCTTGACGTCCTCGCCAAGGCTCAACTATGAGGCCTCATAATCACTTCCCCATTTCAGTGCAGACCCACAATGACCCATGGACACCCAGCTCCCGATCACAGAATACCAACACAAGGGTGGCTACGTCAACCATGGGTAGCCCTTTCGTACATGTTTGGACTGCAAGGCTCAAGACTGGCATGCCATGCCCATGTGGTCCCCACCTACTGGAGGGGAATTGGCTCTGATACCATTTATAACACCCGGGCCCACTGCCCAAGGCTCTAGTAGAGTTTCAGGAATGACGACTGTCCCCACAGACCACCACTAGCCTTAACTGCACGCTTTGTCCTCACTCACGCACATGCTATGATCAACTTCCCGACAGGTCACCCATCCCAGTACTACTCCAAGCTAATCACGCTTAACTATGGAGTTCATAGTGATGGGCTCTCGGAAAAGGAGGTGCATCTTGGTGATATGGGTAGTCTAATCATTACTTTTAAGATCATGTTATCTGAGGCCTCAAATCCTAGGATGTTACACATACCCACCTTGAGAGTGATGTATGTAAACCATTGAACGGTAGTCAGATCAACTCTCATAGTGATAGGTTGTGATTGTGATTCTTAGACTCAAAATCACTGCACTGATCACATGTCATTCGATGTACTTTGACATCATCCCACGTGATCTTGTATAAGGGTTACCATAAAGGTGATGCTCGGATACAATGTGACACATTAAGTGATGTAGACGGGATTTGTCCCTCCAACAGAAATTTGGTATCCCTACAACTGGATATGTGAGACAGGGAAATGCATGGTCATGCTTGTGTGAGTCAATACGAGATATTGAACTCACATATATCTTCGATAGTCTGGTCTAGTTCAAAGAACATGAATTGAAAGTTGAAGAGGATGGAAATTCCATCTCTCGAGTTCAATCTGGTTATCAGAGACAAAGGAACTATACTATCACTATAACAATAATTGCAGACTGTAGGTTGAATTTATTCGCCAACTTTCGAGTTACTTGGGTAGTTGTCTTGATAGAACCACTAATTGCTTGTGATGTCATAAATCAGATATGGACATTCATTGCAAATATAATTTGGGACCTATAAGGTCACGCAGATGAGATACATCTGGAATAGGAGTTTACTCATGAATAGGTTTAAACTTGATTACTAAAGTGTTAGGTATTCAATTTAAACAAGTTGACAATCAGAAATCTGAAATGACATGTTTAGCATGTGAACTTATTAGTTCAGATGTAATAATGAACCAGTTAAGGTTGTCAACCTACCGTTTGGTAGATCAGTAATTTTGGATCAAGGATTGATGTTGGAAGTCATGTTGTGCATTAGTTGAATACTTAAAGAAAATTTGAATGCAAATAGGAAACCTGGAAAACTAATCATTTCAAGGTTGAACCGATTGAGTCACATATGAACCGACCGTTTTAGGTGTGAACCGAACGATTTATGATTAGTAGGTTCTAGAAAATTTATGAAATATTGTCTCTTAGACTCATAGAAGATCTGGAAACTCAGACCTCCTATAAATAGAGGGTAGTGAAGGTTTTTAGAGACACAACAATTAGCTCTAACAATTATTATCTTCTCATAGTTATGGTAACGTGAGAACTTGAGCAAGTCATACACATCAAAGGGGGAGACAACAAGACAGAGAAAGTCAATGCTACCAAATTGACTAGAAGGGACAACTCCTTCATGTCCATTCCAAAAGAAAGACATGAGTTCTTGGTTGTCCGTATGGACTACTATAGAGGCGAGGAGGTCTTTGCTACCCACTAGGAGGACATTGTCAACCGTCGTTCGTAGTGATCAACTAGGTTACTGCTGCCAACAGTTTTCCAGGTGCAACTTGAGGAAAGAAGCATTCTACAAGGATAGTTATTGGACTTGCTCAAGGACCATATATATGTGTCATCTATATGTCTTGGAACCCTGATTCCCATTTCATATTTGTTGACACAATATGTTGTTTAAGCGGAATATATAAGTAATTTTTTTATTTTATCTTCCATATCTAATATCATATTTCCCTAAAGTGATATCAAAGCCACTCTAATTTATAACGTTTTGGGATTTAATCGATATGATCATATTTTAGTTTAATCATTTATTTATTACATGTGATGCTAATATTTAAATAATTAATGTGCATATCTAATTGAATACCACATATGACACACACACACATATATATATGTATATATATATATAGGTGTGTGTGTGTGTCTATATATATATATATATATATATATATATATATATGGGCTCATGTTTAATACTCGTGCGGGTAGCTACCCACCCCCTGTTTTGGTTACTTTTTTTCAAGTTTCTTACTTTCAACATGTGGAGGGTTACTGCTAAAACCCCAATTTTTGGGTTCATTTGCTGAGGAATGCAATTTCTCATATTTGGACAAATAATTATACATTTTGTTTTGAGTGGATGAATTTCGTTTACAATAGCCTTGTTGATTGTTTGGTGGGCTTGATTGGCTATTGGGCCCAATAACAAGCAAATTCAATTAGTAAATGAATAATTGAGTTTTGAGAAAAGAAATGTGTGGAAACCTCTAGAAGGAAAAAGAACTTAATACAAAGGTGTATTTTATGCCACATGGGTTCCTTGGTCCTAAGGAGTCCAAAATTGTAAAGATAAAGCAATAAGAAAAGAGAAGATCAATTAGACATTTCTTTATTAAGAAAGAAATTGAGAATAATGATAAAATGTGGAAAACATGTGGAAAAAAGTATAATTGAGTTATCTTGGTGGATTTTCATATCCAAAGGATTCCTAATGTTAAAAGGAACTCCAAATAAGGAAATAAAAGAGAGGTGAAGAGAAATTCTCAAAAAGAGATATTTTAATAAAGAAAAAGTAAGATAATAAGAAAAGGGGTGAAAGATAAGGAAAGAGGCTAAGGAAATATTCCCAAGAGGGGATTTTGAGCCATTAAGGTTCCTTGAGGTTTAAGGAACGAAAAATACTAATTTAATAACAAAGGAAAGAGAAAATAGGTGAAAATATATAAAATTAAGAGATATCTTATAATTAAATAAAAGGCATGTTTCCTTTTAGATAATGAACCCAATTTTGGTAGGGACCTAGAATAAGTCATTATGGACATTCCCTCATAATTTTGGAGCAATTGGATCTTTGGGTCGGGAGTTATGGCTTTTACAATATTCTCTAAAGTGTTGGGTTTTTAGTAAATGTCACAATTTCTTTAAATCATTTCCTTTTGAATCACGAGCAATATGCACCATTGATCCCCAATCGGATGATGGCTACTTTTCATCTAGTTTGAGGAGGACTGGGATCAGGGGGGAGTCCTGCTCAATCTAGATTCTCCCTCGATACGGTTGTTATGCGAGGATGGAAAGGATCCCAATGTATTTGGGATAGAGTTTCACACCTAACTACCCTAGGTTTTACCTAGTTTGGGAATCTCTTGAAGAGGCGCCCAATTCCTAGTTTCCAGCTGGATACCTATTGAACTAGAATCTATATATATATATAGCCAATCCAGTCGATGTGAAGGAACGTAGTGGTCATGAGGATCATCCAAACCAATGGCTTCAGAAACCAGACTCCAGATCCCACTCTCTATCCCTAATTTTCTCCTTCTCCTTCCCGGTTTCCGTGGGAGGGAACTCCCTAGTCAGCCTCCCTTTGCACACATCCTAGGTGGGACTTGAGCCAGCCAACAGGTTCGGTGGCGAGTTGTAGAGATAGGCGCTCCCTTTTTGGCTGCGGAGGAAGCCTGAAGCTCGGAGTCAACCTCCTCGTTGACTCAGCCAAGATGCTGACTCGTGGACCAGGCGCGTAAGGAAGAAGAAAGATACAAGGAAAGACCCACCTACCCCTGACTCCAGTAGAGGTGAAGAAGGGCAGAAGTATCCTTTGGACGTCGTTTGGGCCAACCTACGTAAGAAAAAAAGAAAAGGGCCGATTGGGCTAATGTGGCGCGTTTCTATTGGTGTCCATGTATTTAACCTTGCGAAATTCATATATATAGATTGGTAGATCTATTGAAGATGGATTATATATGAATCTTGCTCAGAAAAACATGAAGAATACAATAAAAATGTAATTGATGGTTAATTTTGCTTGTAATTTCAAAAGTACACCAAATTATCACCTTTGATGTATTAAATTGTGGTAAAACCTAAATGTTTTTTTTTGGTGAACGTAGGGTGGTGCCTCTATATTTATATAGCAAAAAGTGGTTACAAAATTAGCCATAGAAAACAAAAGAAGCTGTACAAATGGCAGGAAAAGAAAAACTAACTACATAGAGCTTCTATATCCCTGATATGAGTCTCCCAAAGCTTCCTCGTACCAGTGCAAATACCCCTAAAAACTCTTGAGTTTCTTTCTCTCCATATCATGTAGATAGTAAAGCAAGCAACCACCTTAACCTCTCCTTTCAAACACAGCAGATCAGCAAAGGAATTTACAGCCACAGCAGATTTTTGATGATTCCTCCAAAAATCCCAGATCTCACCTGTATATTGGCAGTTAAAGAAAAGGTGGGCCGCATTTTCTTCTTGTGCCATGCACAAGGAACATCTCGAAACCATCTGAAATCCTACCCCCTACAGATAATCAATCGTGGGAATCTTCCCAAGAAAGCACTTCCATAACAGGACAAAAAAATTTCTTGGCATATCAGACCAAACCCAGCTGCCCCAGCTGACCACTTGATGCTTTTTCCTAGCCAAGTCCCAACAGTCTTTAAGGCTGCAACTTCTCTTTCTTTTGAACAGGAGATAATCCTCCCCAGAGATTAAAGGGACCCCATCCTTCAGAATATCTCTAACCTGGTAGGCACCTTTAAAATTAGGAACAACCCATTCACCATCTTTAATACAGATTTCTGCTTTACAATTAATACCATTGCCCATTCTAAGCATAAGGTCAGAATCAACCAAATCAATCAACTTATTTTTCCCCCTCAACCAAGGGTCCCTCCAAAACAAAAACTTTTTACCATTGCCCAAACAGAAATCAATATCACTGAGGAGTACATCTCTTTGTTTAAGCAAATTTTTCCAGAGCCAAGAAGAATTAACCTTGGGACTAACCGACCAAAGTGATTCCTCTTTAATGTACCTTCCATTAATCCATCTCACCCATAAACTTTCCTTTTCAGCTGCAATGTCCCACATATTCTTTATGATTCCATCCTTTGACCAATCATCAATAAGTCTAATACCCAAACCACCTTCTTTCTTAGGCCTACAAACAACCTCCCAAGCAACCGTATGAAGGTGCTTCTTGTCCTCAAAATCCTTTCAAAGAAAGTCCCTCGTCATTTTTTCAAGATCCTTAATAACAGATTTGGGCAGTGGGAAAGCAGAGGTCCAAAAAATACTATAAGCTGAGAGGGTAGATATAATCAACTCAATCCTCCCTGCTTGAGTCAGCAGGTTACCCTTCCAGGAATCGAGTTTCATCTTAAATTTATCTACAATCGGATGGCACATCTCTTTTGTCAACCTTCCAGTAAAGAGAGGAACTCCAAGGTACCGCACTGGCAACTCGCTCACCTCAATGTTTAGAATGTTTCCCAAATCATCTCTATCCACCTTTTTGCTCAGGAACATATGACTCTTACTATTATTAAGCTGAAGACCCAAAATCATACTGAAGGTGTCAAGAATCTTTTTAGTGCAATAAGCATTACTTTCATCAGCCTTAGAAAACAAGAGTAAGTCGTCCGCAAAAATAATATGAGAAACATTCACCTCACCCACAGAGATAGGCTTCAGCCTTCCAGCTTGCACCTCAGAATTAATGACTGAAGTCAACCCCTGCATAGCAATCACAAACAATAAAGGGGAGAGGGGGTCACCCTGTCTAACCCCATTAGAAGCTTCAAACTCTTCAGTAGTATTACCATTCACTAACACTCTATAAGTAGCAGTGTCAAAGGTTTCTTGCATCCATGTCACCCAACATTCAGGAAAACCCATCTTCATAAGCAAGAAAATGATATAATCCCTTCGAACTGAATCATAGGCCTTGGCTAAATCAGCCTTTATACACATACTTTGTTGGGCACCCCCAAAAGTACTCAAGATTTTGTTGGCCAACAGAATAGCATCACCTATCTTTCTACCTTTCACGAAGGCAATTTGATTTATATCAATAATTACAGGCAGAACAGAGGCTAGACGATTTGCCATAATCTTCGCAATGACTTTGTAGATAGTGTTACATAGAGAAATAGGTCTGAAATTCTTTAGGTTAACAGCCCCACAAGTTTTAGGGATAAGAGTGATCATCGTACTATTTCACTCCTTAAGCAATCTGCCAGTTTTGAAAAAATATAGAATAGCAGAGGTAATATCATCACCCACAATATTCCACATCGCCTTATAGAAATCATCATTGTAACCATCAGGCCCCAGGGCCTTTTCATTACTTAACTTCATAAAAACCTCCTCCACCTCCTTCTTTGTAACAGTACTTCTTAGAAGATCATACTGTGCAGCATCGATTTTAGGCAAGATCCAATCCTCATTCCACACCACCTCATTCAACAAAGTTTTATTAAAAAGATTAGAATAAAAACTTCTGATACTTTCACAAATAGCATCAGCTTCATAAATTTTGCCTCCCTGATCATCCTCTAACATATTGATAGCATTTCTAATCCTCCTCGTTTTTAAAGATGCATAGAAAAAGGCTGAATTTCTGTCTCCCAACTTGAGCCACTGTATCCTACTTTTTTGACGAAGAAGGTTTTCCTCATCTTTTAGAGCTTTGGTGACCTCCTCTCTAAGAAAAGATATCCTCCTCTACTTATCTTCATTTAAGGGATCAGCATCAATCTCTTTTTGTAAACATAACAAGTCACCTTCAAGTTCCCTTGCTTTGGAAAACAGGTTACCCACCACTTCTTTGTTCCACTTTCTCAACGCACAAGTAACAGCATAAAGCTTTCTGTAAACTTTGTACATCGGGGTACCATCAATATCAGTTTTACACCAAGTTTCAGAAATGACATTTTTGAACGATTCATGATTGACCCATGCATTAATAAAACAAAAAGGTGAACCATTCCTCTTCTTTGAACCTAGTCTCAACATCAGAATTTTATGATCACTAACAACTGCTGGTAAAACCTCCCCCCAACAATAAGGAAAGACAGAGAGAAACTTTAAGTTGTTAAAGATCTGATCAATTCTGGAAAAGGTGCTAGTACCTTTTCTACTATGGCTGTCCCACGTGAAATAGAAGCCCCTCATTTGCATCTCAACAAGATTAACATCAGCAATGGTTTTATTAAAATCAGTCATGCTATGATTAGAAGGCGGTTGTTTACCCACCTTTTCCTTCATCAATCTAACTGCGTTAAAATCACCAATAACACACCAATTAACAGGGTTATAGCTTCTAATAGTAAGGAGAGAATTCCACAACAGAGCACGCTCATCATCAGGATTTGCTCCGTAAACTGCAGTCATCTCAAAATTCATCTATTCTTTGCAAACAGTGCAATGGATGCATTGTTCATTTTTCAAAGATACCTCTATGTCAATATCTACACTCTCCCAAATCACCAAGATGCGAATATAAGTATAGAACTCAAAATTATCAACAAATCTGGTGTTTGACCAGATCCTCCCAACAAAATCTACCAAGTCATCTCTCTGAAGTCTTGATTCTAAGATCACATAGACATCAGCTTTATTTCTACTAACTTTTTCCCGAATGTGAGGCACTTTATTCCCTCCTCCTCTCACATTCTAGGACATAATACTGAAGGGCTCATCCATTAGGAGAGATAGGAGGAGGGTCACCATCCACCTCAGCCGCAGCCACAGGCGTATCCACCAATTCATTAATAATCTCCCCCTCATCAAAATTCGATAGGGGTGAGTACTTGTTTAGTGACTCAGGAATCGATCTAGTTGAGTTCTTCGCAATTCCTTTTGGCACCGACTTGCTTTTCTTCTTAATTGTTTCCCATCCAGCATCAGGAGTGGCAATGGGAGTGCTTACCACCGGGAGGTTCTGGGTAGAACGAGCAGAAGTATCTTCAAGATCAACCGCATTTCCCACTTCTCCCGCAGTTATCTTATCTACATCATCAATGAAGATTTCCCCTTCCTCATCTTCAACTGCTTTCTTTGGAATCCATTTTTTCGACACCTTCTTCTTCATTGCCCCTTTACCTTCCTGTTTCTCCAACTCAGCCCATAAAGATGATTCATGGCCATACAGACCACACGTCGAACATTTGGTAGGCTCCCACTCGTATTCAAAATGGATAGTATCACTTTGCCCGTCGTCACTTACAATCTGCATTTCCTTTGGGTACTTGAAGTCTGCCGAGATGACCACCTGGATTCTCGCATATTCTAGTCTACGGAACTCTGAGGTTAGCTTATCAGGTCAAAGAGGTCGTCCCAGAACAGACCTGATGCTGCTAAACATCTTTGCGTCCCACAGTTCTAATGGAAGGTTATATATCTTCAACCAGATAGGAATGTCAGTTAGCTTCATCTTTTCTAATGGCTCTCCCCTTTCCCATTTCTTGATGATCAATGGATTCCCTGCTACAAACCAAGATCCACCATCCACTGCCGTGCTAAGATCTTCATCTGTCTCAAATATGACAATAAAGAATCCCTTGCCTCTGGATCGAACTTCAATAGAACCCCTGACCTTCCAAATCATTGCAAGATGTTTTGCTAGCACCGGCCAGTGTGGCTTGAGCCCAACAACATAGCCAGCCACCGTTCTGCTCCATCTAGCGAGGTTCCTCTCCACAATTGCCTTAGGATAAATCAACTTGCCTTCTACCAGTTGCGCCTTTGTCTTCGTCAGATGGATCGGACCTCCTACATTATTGTCTTTAAAGAGCTTTGACCAATCCAACGCCTCCTTTGTCACAACGACGCTCGACGGAGTATCACTCCCTTGTTTGTGCCTTGAGAAGAGATCTCCTCTACCCGGATCAGGAGGGTCAGACGCCACCGTCGTCTCGGATATCGCCTTCGTCGTCGCCTCGGTCGTCGCCTCAGTCATCTCGTCCGTGGTGACTCCTATTTTTGTAAAAAAAATAGGAACTTGGATTTAATGACTCTTTTGGGTTAATTTGGTTTGGAACACTAATTCTGAGACATATTAACCTATTAAGAATGAAAGGGAGAGTTATTTTTGAAAAAGGTAGTTTCATGCTTGTTTTAGGGTTTTATGCACATGATTATGCTTCAAAGCCTTAATTTGGAAAATAGGGGTTTTAATGGGTTAAATCTGAAAATATAATTATAGAACTGAGTTTTCATGGTTCTAAGCTATTTCAAGTATTAAAGTTCCTAATTGTGGTTAAATAACCTAAATATATAAATTAGGGTTTTTGAATGAATAAAGGTAGAATTAACGTCAAATAGAGTTCATATGAGTATTAGAGCAAAATGAACTACAAATTGATGATAAACGAGCATAATGACTTTGTCATAGATTAAAAGGATAAAAATGGTAGCTTTAGTGAAAACGAGGCTTAATGGACTTAATTGATGCTTTAATATGAAATTAAGATTATGGGGTAACTTTAATAACTTTCATGAAGGTTAGATGAGAAAATTAGGGTTTGAAAGGGTAAGGTAAAGTAAACCCCTAATTGCAAAGTAAACCCTAAAAAGAGGTAGAAATCCTAAAAAGGAATAGAAACCATAAGTAACAAGATGGTTTGAATAGATTTTGATAAAAAGGTATTACATGTAATGTCAGGATTCTTGTACTTGGTTGATTGGATGTCTTGATTGATTAGACTACTTTGTATCAAATCTGCATGTACAGGTATGTGGTTACGCCTATGAATATCCCGAATTAAACTCCCGTGGATTTTCAAGGTTTTATTGATGACTTGAATTAAACTATTGGATGCATTTAATTCTTGCAAATTATAATGTGGATATGACTATCACCTAAGATATGTTCTTACTAGCTCAGATCCTAGTCCCCTCTGTAGCTTTATAGATTGACCTAGTATATGGTTACCAATGGGGTGGGTCCATCAGGTCATTAAATGACTTAGTACATGGATACCAATGGGGTAGGTCCATCAAGTCATCATGAGTCAGGGATTGGGCTACCTTTGGGTAGGACCATGCGACTTTATAACCCTAAGAATTGGCTACCTGTGTGGTAAGGCCATGGGGGTAAGGATCTACCACATGAGAGAGGTAGTATCCATGTCCACTGTAGGGACAACACAGAGATAGGGGATAGGAAAGGATTGAGTAGTATCGCTTAAAATGTAATCTTGGATGTTAAAGGATATTTGAATGACTACATTGTTAACATAGTTGCACAATTATTTTTTACCCCACATACTAGCTTCGGGTGATCATTGTTTTGTTTGTCAACGTTTTAGGTACAACCCTGAAATGAACAAACAGTAAAGTGACACATTGAGAAACTAAGAAATAAAGTGATAGGACGATTAGATAGATTAATTCAAGCTCTGGATAAATAGATTTCCAAAGTTTTTCAAAGGTAAGTAAAGTTTTAATTTTATACCCAATTCCAGTTTAGTTAGAAGAATTTCATAATTATTGTTGATTATTTGTTGAACCTTTGATCCTGTTAATTGAATAATGGCTCTGACCTTCAGGTCTCCCTTAAATGGGGGTTACCGGGAGGCGGGGTCGTTACAATTGGTATCAGAGCATAGGTTCCTCATTTAATCATTAATAATTATTAAATTTTGAACTCAAGGGAGTTATTAGAGGATTATCCGAAAGGAAGAGGTGTCTAGAAAAGGATCATGACCGGGGGCTGGAAATATTTTCCTCCGCACCGCTAGTCGGAATGTGAGGACTCTCAGATCCGTGTGACTTCCTGGCCAAAGTCTTAGGGTATGATTCGAAATAAGATACCTTTAGGACTCTCTCATCTTGTTCATCCCTTCTCAACTCAAATTCTGTTAAGGACCTTAAGGATTAGGGTTTCCTCTCTTCTCCTCACCCTCTTGAGGTATGGGTAAGGTTGATAAGGATTAAGGAATGCTCCACCAAACTAATAAAAAGCATGTAAAAAAGATGGCATGGACATAAGCTTAATAGAGTAAGCGTAAAGGAATAGATACATGCTTAGGTCGTATGACATGAGTTGTCATTGCCCTCAGGAGAGACCTGAGGATAGACCTCCTTAGCAGGAGGATGAGTAGAGAGAGAGTTGTCTTGGAGGTAGAAACATCCATTAAAAGTGGAGACCTAGCAGACCCCTCGAGGATGATGTTAACCGTAACCCTAAGTGAAGATTAGAGAGAGAGATGACATGATGAGTTATATGTCATGGTAGATCAGGTGTTTGGATAGACATGCCTTTGAATTGCCATATGAGCCATGAGAGGTTGGATGACCTAGCACCTTTGGCAACCCAACTCTGGGAAGGGTCATGCATGTTTGAGGAAAGGATAGCTCCTTCATTCATGAGGTTAGTGTAGAACCTATAGAAACCCTATGGGCTTATGCAAGTAGGGGATAACATGAACCCAGAGTACATCAGTAGTACGAGCCGTAAGTTAAAACTGAGGCTAGAAGGATAAGATGGATGGCTTATGAGATAAGCATAAAGGGCTATGGATAATCATGAGCAAACATAAGTTTGAGCATAGGCTTTACTCGCGTAGAGGTATGCCTGTGAGCTCGATCCTTCATGGAGAAAGGACCTCTTATAGATTGGTTGTAGGGTTAGGTCTAGAGAGAAAAGAAAAAAAAATAGGACCCCAACAATAAGGTTGGAAGCCTAAAACCCCAAGATATGAGGAACAATGGGGAGTCGATGATGATGCGACCTAAGTGGATGATAGTGGTTGCCCTATGCTTGACCCCTGGAGGCTGATGATATCTTGGTTATCTTTAGAGGAACCAAACCCTAAAAGAGAGGATGATGCTTTTGGTATAAGTGGTTACCTACTGAGATGAGACAAAGAGTGCCTTAGACTCTGGGGAGGTTTAAGTAACTAGTTGTGAATCATTATACCTAGTTGGTTGTCCTTGAGGAGGACTCAACTCTAAGGTGCTACTTATATAAAAGGATCATGGAAGTCCATGACATACCTTGGACATGTTTGTTTCGTGGTTAAGAGATTGAGCATGCAGTTGGATATTAAAGGAGAACATAGGGTTCCTAGGCCTAAGAGGGGAAGCAATGTATCCAATGCTCATGATGATATTTGAGTCTCTATAGTTTCGAGCATGGTACTCCTCATGTAAAGGGAACCCCTTAAATTAAGGGTAAGTTTGATGAACCCCTCACAGGTAAGTGGATGACATGGGAAGGTAGGTTTGTTATCCAGTGTTGAGGAAAGAGAACAAGTATGACCTAACATGGTTTAGTAGGTGGTCTGCTTGTGCCTTAGTAGCTTGCTAGGGTTAAGCATGCTAGACCTAAGGACGTTTGTGACCTTGGTTATCAAGGTGTAGTTTCCTCCCATCCTGGGAGAGGGACCCTTTTGTAGGGTGTATACCAGTTTTGTTGGTTTTGAGGTAACCTAAAGAGGTCTCATAGGATCTTGAGAAGCTAAGTGAAGAGTACATGGTAATAGAATGAACCTGTAGACCCATAGTTAACAATCTCTACGTGCATGTGGATGTGTTACCATGAAGGTAATCAGTATGGGGTCTGATCAAGGTAGGCAGGTTGCCATGATCCCTATGAAAGGATGAAAGACAACTCATGAATGCAGAGAGAGATGATGAAGGATTGGGTAAGGTTCTAAGTTGGACATGCACTATAACAGAATCTTAAGTCTATCCTAGGCTCAGGTAGGCATAAGACAGATGGAAGTAGGAGTTGCCTAACTCCTTAGTTGCACATGACCATAGGGTCGGGAGGTCACAGCTATCATTTTTTGAGGGCCATGGGTTAGGAGATCGATCACCTTCATGAAATCTTGGGACCCAAAGGGAAAATGAGTAGGGCACTCTCTGGATGTACAAGGGAAGAGGGATGACCCCAAAAGTGCCAGCACCCTATAGACCTAGAGGAGATGACCAAGGATTGTGTGTAAACCCAAGTAGGTTCGAGACCAGTTTACCATGGAAATAACTTTGATATCAAGATGATTGTGATGTAGAGACATAAGTTGCACGTTTCAACTTAGATTTGAAGGTGTACTGGCAATGCGGGATGTATCATCTCTACTCAGGAAGAACTTTGTGTTTGGACGACCGCCAAATGCTTATTTCCTCTTGTTATGGGAGGGAGAGATGGGACAATACGCATGCCATACACCAAGGATAAAAGATGATGCGAGTTGGAACGTTTCTACGAGGTACGAGGATAGAGATGATAACATACCTTTGTAGAGCGAATAATACATGGATAGTTTACAAACATTAAAGAGTATTAAGGAAATCATCTTGTGAGGATGTTTTATAATGAACTATGTGGAATTTGCAAGTTATGCAAAGTTGAGTTGAATCACCATGAGGATGAGCTCAGAGTTTCTTGAGGAAGACAAACTTAGAGTTTGAGATGAGATGATAAGTGGAATACATGTAGGTTTATGTCTTCAACATTACCTGACACCTAAGGAGGTGAAGTGGTAATGAATACTCTGATTGAGATGTAGCTGCCTAGTTTAGCTAGAGGCTAGAAGAAGTTGAGGTTGTTCGACTAACCCTAAGTTTGGAAATAAGATGTGTTTTGGTTAACACACAGATGTAACAAGATATGTTGAACAAGATTAATGGTTGTTTGGTTAGCCAACCGAGTCCTTGATGTAATGAAAGGATGGTTATAGAACCTCAGATGCACTTCTTGGAAAGGAAGGTGATGAAACCCTGATGAGAGTGGTTTAGGGTTTTTGAGGTATCAAGCTTGAGGAAACATGACATACATGAGATCATGGTTTTAATATCACAAAACACCGTGATACTACAAAGATAGTAAATAGTACTTTGGATGCTTAATATGAAGTTGCATGTGGTATGTTGCCATGCAATCTAGGAGGTGAAGGACGAACATCAATAACCCAGTGCATTGATATAAAGTGTAATGAGTTCCCGAAAGGGAATGGGAGTTCATCACTATGAATGTTGTGAGTCTCCCCTAGACCATGGAAGGTCAAGATGCATTATGGGCTATGCTAGATCGCCTTACCTAGATGAAATGGGAAGAAAGAGTACTATCACGGGATAGATCTGGTTGAACTACTTATAAGAGAGAGATGGTTCAACTACACCATGATGCGAGTTCAAGGTTCTTGAGTATGACCAAGGTTCACTTCCATGAGGTGGAAGTGGATACATGAAGAACTCGATAATAGTACAGTTTATCACCCCATACTAATGGATAGTGTGATCCAGACTAGAGGGTCTGATGAGAGCATGTGTGCTCATTCAGGGTGATACATAGAGCCATTTCTTAATATGTGATGTTAACCACCATAGCCTTTATCAGGATGCAAGAAGTCTTATAGAGAGGTTGTGTCAGTCACCACTTCATTAAGATGATGTTGGTGAAGGAGGCCTCGTGAAGGTCAGAAAAGAACCACAGTGTGTCTAGATGAAGTCGCTTTGATTGTGCAATGGCTAAGAGAGAGCCTAAGGGTGACATGAGTCACGAGATGATGCAAAGCAGGCTGACATGCAGTTCACTGTGGGAGAATATAATGTGAAAATCCGACCCCTCTAAGCTACAACTGAGAAAGTTGAGTCCCCAATATATGGGTCCTTTTGAGATGGATTGGTGGAGATGATTGTGTTTAGCCTTGCTCCTTAGGATAATATGATGTATAATGTGTTCCATGAGTCTGGTCTAGAGCACTATGTGAGGTACCCAAGCCATGTGTTGAGCCTTGAACCTATTCAACTTTTGAGAGGATGTAATGTCCTGAGTCACCTGTGAGGGTACGATATACCAAGGTAAGAAAGAACTCAGATGGAAGAATATGAGATGATGAAGGTTCTTGGGAAGCAACATGGAAAGGGTGAAGCCACATGGGAGCCCCGATGGACGTATGAAAGGCTTATCTTGAACTGTTTGTTTGATTGATGGAATTTTGAGGACAAAATTCTTATAAGAAGGGAAGGATTTTACAACCCCAATTTTTGGGTTCATTTGCTGAGAAATGTAATTTCTCATATTTGGACAAATAATGATACAATTTGTTTTGAGTGGATGAATTTCGTTTACAATAGCCTTGTTGATTGTTTGGTGGGCTTGATTGGCTATTGGGCCCAATAACAAGGAAATTCAATTAGTAAATGAATAACTGAGTTTTGAGAAAAGAAAGGTGTGGAAACCTCTAGAAGGAAAAAGAACTTAATACAAAGGTGGATTTCGTGCCACATGGGTTCCTTGGGTCCCAAGGAGTCCAAAATTGTAAAGATAAAGCAATAAGAAAAGAGAAGATCAATTAGATATTTCTTTATTAAGAAAGAAAATGAGAATAATGGTAAAATGTGGAAAACATGTGGAAAAAGGTATAATTGAGTTATCTTGGTGGATTTTTGTATCCAAAGGATTCATAATGTTAAAAGGAACTCCAAATAAGGAAATAAAAGAGAGGTGAAGGGAAATTCTCAAAAAGAGATATTTTAATAAAGAAAAAGTAAGATAATAAGAAAAGGGGTGAAAGATCAGGAAAGAGGCTAAGGAAATATTCCCAAGAGGGGATTTCAAGCCATTAAGGTTCCTTGAGGTTCAAGGAACTCAAAATAATAATTTAATAGCAAAGGAAAGAGAAAATAGGGGGAAATATATACAATTATGAGATATCTTGTAATTAAAGAAAAGACATGTTTCCTTATAGATAATGAGCCCAATTTTGGTAGGGTGGTAGATTAAGTCATTATGGACTTTCCCTCAATATTTGGGAGCAATTGGATCTTTGGGTCGGGAGTTATGGCTTTTACAAGATTCTCTAAAGTGTTGGGTTTATAGTAAATGTCACGATTTCTTTAAATCATTTCCTTTTGAATCGCGAGCAATATGCACCATTGATCCCCAATCGGGTTATAGGTGCTTGTCATCTAGTTTGAGGAGGACTAGGATCAGGGGGGAGTCCTGCTCGATCTGGATTCTCCCTCGATACGGTTGTTGTGCGAGGATGGAAAGGATCCCAATGTATTTGGGATAGAGTTTCGCACCTAACTACCCTCGGTTTTACCTAGTTTAGGAACCTCTTGAAGAGGCGCCCAATTCCCAATTTCTAGCTGGATACCTATTGACCTGAAATCTATATATATATATAGCCAATCCAGTCGATGTGAAGGAACGTAGTGGTAATGAGGTTCAGCCAAACCAATGGCTTCAGAACCAGACTCCAGATCCCGCTCTCTATCCCTGCTTTTCTCCTTCTCCTTCCCGGTTTTCGTGGGAGGGAACTCCCTAGTCGGCCTCCCTGTACACGCATCCTAGGTGGGATTTGAGCCTACCAACAGGTTCGGTGGTGAGTTGCAGAGCTAGGCGCTCCCTTTTCGGTTGCGGAGGAAGCCTGAAGCTCGGAGTCAACCTCCTCGTTGACTCGGCCAAGATGCAGACTTGCAGACCAGGCGTGCGTGGAAGAAGAAGGATACAAGGAAAGACCCGCCTACCCCTGGCTCTAGTAGAGGCGATGAAGGGTAGAAGCATCCTTTGGACGTCGTTTGGGCCAACCTGCATGAGAAAAAAAGAAAAGGGCCGATTGGGCTTAGGTGGCGTGTTTCTATTGGTGTCCATGTATTTAACCTTGTGAAATTCATATATATAGATTG